>VNKC01001511.1:32754-71074 GCA_008042775.1 Drosophila pectinifera | reverse complement strand
TATATCCAGAGCTACTCGGTACCCCGTATGTAAGTTCATTTCGGTTTTCTCAGTACATAAAGTAAGGAAAATCAGTGCGACAATGCGTTTTAATCCGACTTTTGTGATCCGTTTAAAGAAACATTCGGAACGAGCAGAGAGCTCAGCTCAGCACAGCTCAGGCTAGCAGATCGGATCAGATCTGTGTGTGTATATACATATATCCCATTTTTAGTTAGTTAGTCTTACTTGGGGATGTCTCTGTAGCTCTGTATCTTCTGGATACGGGTTCACCCGCACCTGCACCCAAGCCAACCAATAAATTTCTTTTCTCTCATTTGTTGTTGGGCAGAAAAAACACTGCACTATATGTAAATATATATATCTATATATATGTATATATGTATATATAAAAGGTCAAAGATTTAATTTGTTTATTTTCGTTTCATTTGGCTTAATTATTTTTTGTTTTGACAGCTCGGCCGCTCTGTGCTGGCATTTTGTTTTTGACTTTACGCTCCATTGGTGGCTCACAAAGAGGTATTCGATTACGACTCATTACGCCCCTGGTGCCCCTATTCGATTACCCACATTCGCATTTGAAAATTACCAAAAAAAAAAGGTTTTTCCTCTCATTTATGCTGCCTGATTTTGATTTCATTTTATTTTCTTTGCAAATTTAATTGAGTTGGAAAACATAAAAGCCTTGGGAGTACTGGGAAAACTTAATACCTTTTCGGGGGTACTTCTTAGTTCTTACTTATATTTTAAATATTTATTTCTTGTGGAAAAAGGCACAAGAATGCTTTTAATTAATTAATGAAATTAATTTCGTATTTATATAGATTATTTTCACTTGGAATTAATTTTTTTATCTAATTTACTATACCAAAAATTCTATACAGGAAGTATTTCCTTTAAAAATTCTTAATCAGAATTATGCCTACGCCTAGTAAACATATTATATATATATATTTTTAAATTTATTCCTTTTTTTACAAATTGCTCATACGCCTCGTTGAACGTTTAATGAAGAACTATTTTTGAAAAATGATTAAAACCCAAAAACTAACTTAAGAATACACAAAATAAAATATATAATAATAATGCGGAAAAAAGTGAAATAGGAAAACGAAAAACCAGCAGCTAGCTGGGCACTGTGCATAGTAAATGTCATTAAGATTCACTTAATGAGCCAATTTAGACAATTGATCCATATGCCTTAGTTTACGCGCACACACACACACACACCGCACACCACACACACTCGCGGGGGCATAAAGAGATCTGTATATAAATATAGAGATGTCTGTACAAAAAGATGTGTAGATGTGTGAAAGCGTGCAGAAAAAAAGTCAACAGCAACAACAATAATAATATAGCCTTTAACTATGTATGACGTCACACGCACACCGCACACAGAAGCACACACACACACACAGCAGCAGCAGCAGCACACACTCACTTAATTGCAGTGCATTAAAATTATTCCATTATTTATTTCGGGGTCTTAATTGATTTATTAAGTTTGTTTCTTCTGGCGCCGCCACACAAAACATTAAAAACAACAGCAAAAAAAAGAGATAATAGTAATAGTAGAGTGCATAATCTATGTTTTTATAGTTCTTTTTTGTTAATTTTTTAAGAGGACACTTTGTGAGCTTATCTGCGATTTTTGTTATAGTTTCTCCTCGGCGCTGCTCTTTGTAGTTATTAATTAGTCGAGGAGGTGGAGGAGGGAGGACACACTTGTGGGGGACTGATGCTGATGGTAATTAGCTCGAGCTTGTCTCGATCTTAGCTTACGGGGCTTAGGGCTTAGTTTAGTTTAGCTAGTTTGGATAATTTAGTTAGTTATGTACCCGTAGTGCTGCTAAGACCCCAATAGTCTTCCATTGCTGCACGGTGTTCGGTGTTGTAGTGGTGATGGACACTCGTAAACTGCGATGCGCCGTTGTATGAAGCGCAATCTCAAATCTCAAATTCCCCACTTCAATGGTGTTGATTTTCTCTTTTCTTCCTCTTCGCCTTGTGCCTTTTCTTTTCGCGTTTCTCCAGCTTCCCTTTGCTTTTCGTTACGTTTCTTTTCTTTTCTTCTCTGTGCCTTCTGTGCGCCTTCTTCAGTAGTCTCTCTCTTGCTTCCTTTCTTTTTCTGGATGCCTCTTTTCAGCTCGGCTTAACTCACACAGTTGTCTCAATTTGCGCTAAAGATCCACAAAGGCACGTAATCCAAGTGGTCGTGTCGGTGCCATCGGAGGCGGGGTGGCAGGTGGCGGACACCGGGGCGGATGAGGGTTTTTTTTGGGGGCGGAGAGTCTGGCGAGGAAGGCAATTGAAGCCCCCACTCACACACACACACGCACACCCGCTGACGGACACGGATACGGACGGACACTGGATACTGGACACTGCTCACACCTCGGGCAGATGCTTCTGCATCGCGTTCTCTTCGATAATCGGGCGTTAATCTGTTGGGTGGCGATATCGATAACAAACCGGGGTCGATTATTTCGATAGCAGCGATGACCAAAAATAAGAAAATAGTAGACTATCTAGAAAAGAGTAGATAGTGGACAAGTAGCCTCGTTTTACATGTTTATTAAGCATTTTTAATTTTCATATCACATTTAATGTGATAAATTACTCTTATTGTCTCATTTCCAATTAATAAATCGACTATGGACCATCTCTACCCTGGGCACTATCTGATGTCGGGTTCCTTTTCGTTTTATTACATTAAGCTAACCAATTAAATATCATCAGATTTTCCATTCACTTGCCGGCAATTTAAAAAAGAAAGAATTCTAAAAAAAAAACAAAAATGAGAAAAAAACCGAGTGCAATTTGAACCCGAACAAGGCTCGATGTTCGATGCAACGAGTGCAACATGTTTGGTTTGAAATCGTCGCCCTCTGTTAATTCTCCTAGTCATCGCTGCTCCGAACTTAACCTCACAAATGGGAAGGGGGAGACCACAAGAAAAGAAAAGAAAAGCAATGAAACGGAGTGGAATGGAACGGAAGGAGCTCATAGCTCTCTCCCAAGATGATCTTTTACCAGGTAAAGTTGTTTTCAAATGCACATGATATTGTTGTTATTTGGAGTATATTTTCCGCCTGTATGTGCGGTTTTTTGTTCGGGGGACCTTGCTCGTGGACACTCTCACTTGATGGCTGATTGCACAACAACAAAAACACTAGGACGGAGATCCCGTTAGACCACCGCCGTCTTTCTTTCCGTCTCGTTCCGTTCCGTTTCGTTCGCGGCACTCGCGTGCTTATACTCGCTGGCATAAATCTCGATCTTTCGTTATCGTTATCGCTTCCGCTCTCGTTCCTTGATGGCTGTCAAAATGCCACTTATGCCGCCTTTTTCCTTTTCCGCTCTCTCTCTCTCTCTCTCTCTCTCTGTTTCTTTTTCTCAGTTGATTTTTTGGATTGGATTGGATTGGATTTGGTGGCTGTGTTGTTGTGTGTATATTGTCTTGATGCCGCCGACGTTGACGTTAAACTGATTCTGAATCGGTGTTTGGAGCGCTTTAGTCCAGGCCGAGCTCTCACTGTTCTTTATTTTTTGTTGTTTTCTTTTTTTACTTTTTTATTCGCCGAGCTTGATTTGGTTCCATAGCGGTGTGTGTCTGTACATATACGTACGCTATGTGCAACTATGTATTATAGTTAAACTGATTGTAGGCTAATACCAGCATCTATTCAAAGGCAGCTGTGCGGGTGTGTGCACAGCTCAGTTGTGCGTGTGTGTGTTGCTTGTGGGCTGCATTGTTCGCCAGTGTTTTATTTTCGCTTATTTTGTGTATTTGCATTTTGTGCTCTTCTTTTTATTTCATTATTATTATATCTCTTTTTTTTTGCCTTCTTTGTTAATTTTACTTTATTTTTGGGCAGCAAAGGTCAAGTCATGGTAGAGCGATCAACTAATTAGAGTTAAGCGCAGACTCGTGCCATCGCTTCGGTCCGGGGCTTGGCACCTGACCCACTCCCTACCCCACGATCCCCGAGCCTACACGGCGGGAAAATCATCCATCACCAAATCAGATGATATATACAGTGCCGGATTAAATGATATCTGCTTATAGAGATTTCCTATAACAAACACGATTTGATTATGAGTATTATATTCCTTAAGTGCAATAGGATATATATACAGCTTCTACCCCTATACTGAGTTTTAATGCAATGGGAAAAGTATTACGAACAGTATTAGTATTACTTTCTCCAATATTCACTTATATTCAGCCATAAAGTAGGCAATACTTTTTTACATTCAGCGATGTAATACTTACAATCAAGAATAAAAGCTAGAACACGGAAAAGACAAGGTAAACCTTTAGTATTTAGCAAATAGGTAATGGAATTAACCTGATAAATTTTGAAAGAAATATATAGAAATGGAGGTTAATGATCAACATATAATTATGGGCCATGATTACACATTTGTTCACTGTGTAACCGAATTAGCCTCTGTCTAACCAAATACAGATTGCTCATCGCCATATGGAGCTTATCTCGGAAGACTTGTCGGATATTCCCGTCCCGAGAAGGGTTCTCCTAACAATTTACCACTCCCGGGCATATATTTGTTTAAGCATAGTCCCAGTTTACGTGACATGATCTCTGTTTGCCCATCGTCATCTCCATCTCGGCTAGATGTATCCCCCAAAGAGAGATATGAATGGATACGCCGAAAAGCAGCCGGCGACGGCTGAGGCAAATACATACATAGGTGGGGTGATTACGGGAGGATTACGGGGCAGAGGGCGGCATTATCATCTAACTAAACAGCCACTAATTGGACAAGAGCGATTTTAATTAAGCGTCCATCTATTAAAATAGACAGTAGATGAGAAGATTACCAAAGCACTACGACTATATAGGGAGATACGGACACACTGGAACAGTGCGAAACGAAAATCTAAGCGACTTCGGAGGGTTCTAATCAAAACATTATTTCTAAGACCTTTTACGTTGCTTACTTTTTAAGTTCTAGCTATAGTTTCTAGTTACAAGTTCTATTTAGTATTACTTTTAGCTACCTCCTAGGAGGGATCCAGCATGGGCTCACAGTTACGAACCGCACAGTACGCACATATGCTTATACAAATAGATTTTAAATTGAACACGCGTAGCGCAGTCACGAAAAAATGGCAACTGGCGATCGCGAGTGAATATAATTGGGCGTGCGTTCCATAAATCGTCGGTTGGGCTTTTGTCGACGCCTCTCGAGCGTGGCCTGGCCGTCGCCGATGTGGAGGTGGAAATGGCAAAGCAAACCCAGTGGCAGCTGGAACGAGTGCGAGCCCGACAGCAACTGAAAAGGCGGATGTGGAGTGTTTTGGTCTAGGTCCTTTGGCAGGACTGGTTTGTATTTTGTATATAAGGTATCAACAAAATTGTTTTAAGGGTTCTTCTCATTCAATTTTCTCATTTTCGTTACTCTGATAACTTTAACAATTAAAACTAGGAATTTCTCTCTTTCTCGCTCCGGCTATGTACACGAAAATCACAAAAAACACAAGCTGGTTGGTTGAAACCACTACAGTTCCACCGGCTGGTTAAGGTAGGGGTGGTGGTGATTGGGGTCTGGGGCGGACTAGGATTATGAAAGGGAAGGTAAACAAAGATACACAGGAGAATATAAAAAAAAAGAGAAAAACGTTGCACAAAGTGCAGCGAAGGGGAAAGTGTCGGAAACAGGATCAGATATGGCGCAGTGGGGATCTGGGAATCAGTGAGGCATGCCTACGCCCTGCTGGAAGCCGAGCGTCTCCTGCTGCTTCTTCACTTCGTCATGCATTTCGATGGCCAGCTTCTTGTACTTCTCCGCCTCCTTTTCGTTCTTCTCGATCCCATCGCCTCGGGCGTACATCTGGCTGAGATTGGCGCACGCATACATGTTGCGCAGCTCGCACGCCTTCCGGGCGAACTGGAACGCCTTCTTCATGTCCTTTAGCACCACATAGTCGGAGTCCTTGAGCGGTGTCTTGGAGGCGGCGGACGGAGGAGTGGTACCACTACCGGTGGTGGTGCTGCCGGTGGACGAAGCCGCCCCGGCACCAGCAGCAGCCGGGTCCAACTTCTTTTGGACACCGGCAATGTGCATGCCAGAGAGGTAGAAGCAGGCGGTGGCGTTGTTCATGTCGCAGCTCTTGTTCAGAAACTCCAGACCCTATGTAAATTATAAAATATAGTTAGTTCGGCTTTTAGGAATTCCATTATATAAACAAAAGTGATCTTATGATACTTTTACTCCTTAATTACCCATTTTAGAGGACTGTATTTACCTTCGGCACATCCCTGTCAATCTCCTTGGGCATCGAGCTGGAGAAGAGCAGCAGGCCGGAGTGGAGGCAGGCATCTGGATCGTTGAGATGGCAACCCTTCTCGTAGTACTGATACGCCACACGGGGCTCGCCCTTGCTGCCGCTCTTGCCCTTGCCGAGGAAGCTGTAGTTGCCGTACTTGTAGCAGGATTTTGCGTAACCGTAGTCGTCGCACGTTGACTTGTACACCTTGGAGGCCTTCTCGAAGTCCTTTTTGATGCCCTCCAGATAGTCGCCCAGCAGGTGGCAGGCTGTAATAGCGATCCGCATGCGGATCATACGATTATAACATTAGTATTTGCATGCTAATTCCCTCGCAAAAAAAAAAACAAAAAACGTAGGTTATAAAACCGGCCGCTTACCTTCCGGCTTCTTCTCCGAGTAGCAGCCGAAGCGGTACTCCACGCCCAGCTTGTCCACGTACTCCTTCACGTCCGACTCCTTCTTCAGGTCGTAGGCCATGGTCTGGTGGGTTTTAATAGATAATAACCGACAAAAAAAGAGTTATTATGCCTGTGTCCTGTTTTATTCACAACACACACTTGCTCCGGTGTGACCGTTTCCGGTTGGCTTCGGGCTGTTGGTATTAATCGCACAATGTCTGTCGCTAAGTAAGCGTCGAAACGGAAGGGTGGGATATGAAAAACGAAGGGGCTTATTTATTTTTCATATATTTCGTAAATTAACAATTTAGAATTAAACTTACTAATGGTTTATTTTGAGTTTGGGCAGACATAAAAAGGCAACTGCCTTAACCCTTTTTTGAAATAGCATATACAGTGGTCGTGAACTAGTCGCCTAATCAGACATCGGAACCATCTTAAGGGGACATGCATTTAAAATATTGGCGGTTCCTTGCCAAATTAAGACACCTCAATGAATTAAAGTATTAATATATAAATATTTGCATTGGTTAGTATTAGCAATTTTAAAAACCGAACGTAAATAAACAAAGAGTTGGGGAAGCCATACGAACGGCGCCCCAAGCGATATTTTCAACGCAAACTTTATATAAACTATATATCACATGCCTACAGGAACGGAAACTCAAAGGAAAAGGATACAAATCATGATTATCGGTTTAGGCTAAATTAAATTCTTTGGGAAGACGGGTTCTTAGAAATTCAAGTTATCTCATTTCCAACCTGATAAACACTGGTTCCATATCGACACGACTACCATACGATATGTGCGCCATACGATTACATCGCACCTTGTTTTGTATCGATACTCGACGAAATATCAATATCTGGATCCCAAAGCGGCAAAATTAAAAAGGGTGCTGGATATGTTGCCCTTAACAGGCAAGCAGGATTCTGTTCGCTCATAGGGTGCCAACGAGCCTTAATTCGACGGGCATTAATGATTGTGTTACAGCCGGATGGTCAGCAGCATCCACATCAGCAGAAGCATATGTAGCAAGAATTAGCTTATCAACCAAGCCAATAATATATAAGGAATTAAAATAAATTTGATGACTTAAAATTACATATATTAATAATAATATTTTTCTTGATTGTAGAGTGGCAGAAGAGGGTTAAATAAATACATTACATTATATTATACATATATAATGTATATGTAAATCTAAATATAAGCAACAGAGAGAGCTAGTCTAGAGAAGCTGAATATAAATTGCAAACTTTGTGACGTCATACGATTTGCGCTGCCTTGTGTATGACTTCTGTTGATCTGGCATCTTCCAGGATACAAGAAACCCACGCAGCATAAGCATATACATATGTACATATGTATATACACATAATGAACATCGGCTTTAGGTCGACTAGTACACACTTATGATTATTATATATCACAATGGGACTGCTTGATGCCGCAGCAGGATCGCTGGCCGGCGGTATCCACCTGTTCCTGCACCTCCGATTCCTACGAGAAGCTTACTGCACAAGCCGACCTTTAGCCGTGTATTGTGTATATATGTATGTACATATATGTATACTTACTGTGCGTGTGTTTCTGGTATTTCGGAGGATGCCAGATCAACATATTTATATTCGGTTTCCCTGAACTAGCTTTCTTTCTTGTTTATATATTTAAATTTAGATATAAATTTATATACTATAACGTAATGTATTTACTTAACCCTATTCTATTTACATTCAACAAAAAAAAGTTAATATATTAATATGTATCATATATTTTTTTAATTCGCTAACTATTATTGCCTTGATTTATGTATATGTATACTCCTTCTCCTACTCTTGCTGCATATGCGGCTGCTGATGCGATGCTGATGACCCTCTGCCAGCAGGAGCATATACCAAGCCAATAATAAAAAACAATTAACAAAAAAATGTATTGCTAAAAGATATATGTATGTATATATTCATATTAGTTTTATATAATGTATAATATAATGTAGTGTAATTATTTAAAACAATTCCCCCACTCTAATTGCAACATAAACAATTAATATTAATTTATGTATTTTTAAACAATCAAATATTTTTAAATTTGCTATTTATTATTGGCTTAGTTGATATGCTCCTTCCGCCAACTCTTACTACATACGCTGCTGCCGATCATGACGCTGCTGCTGACGCTGATGCAGCTGACTCTCTGACAGCAGGAGCATATCAAATAAATAAATAACATTATAATATTAATCGATATGTACATCTATGTACATACATACATTTGTATATATAAACAAGAAAGAAAAGCTAGTTAAGTGACGTCACACAGTTTGCTGTTTGTATATGACTTCTGTTGATCTGGCATCTCCCAGGATACAAGAAACACACGCAGCATAAGCATATATGTACATATGTACATACATATATGTATACACATAATGGACATCGGCTTAAGGTCGACTAGTACATAGTTATTACTATTATAGATCACAATGGGACTACTTAATGCCGCAGCAGGATCGCTGGCCGGCAGTATCCACCTGTTCCTGCACCTCCGAATCCTACGAGAAGCTCACTGCACAAGCCGTGTATTGTGTATGTATGTATATACATATATGTATACTTACGGTGCGTGTGCTTCTGGTATCTCGGAGGATGCCAGATCAACGTATTTGTATTCGGTTTCCCTGAACTAGCTTTCTTTCTTGTTTATATATTTAAATTTATATAATGTATACTATAACGTAATGTATTTACTTAACCCTATTCTATTTACATTCAACAAAAAAAAGTTAATATATTAATATGTATTTTTAAGCAATGATATATTTTTTGAATTTTGTAATTATTATTGGCTTGATTTATATACTCCTTCTCCTACTCTTGCTGCACATGCGGCTGCTGATGCAAATGCTGATGACCCTCTACCAGCAGGAGCATATACCAAGACAATAATACAAATCAATAAAAAAAAAATTTTATTGCTAAAAATTATATGTATATATTCATTTAGTTTTATATAATGTATAATATAATGTAGTGTACTTATTTAAAACACTTCCCCCACTCTAAGTGCAACATAAACAATTAATATTAATTTATTTTTTTTAAGCAATCAAATATTTTTTAAATTGCTATTTATTATTGGCTTAGTTGAAATGCTCCTTCCGCCAACTCTTACTACATACGCATGCTACCGATCATGATGCTGCTGCTGATGCTGATGCAGCTGACTCTCTGACAGCAGGAGCATATCAAATAAATAAATAACATTATAATATTAATTGATATGTACATCTATGTACATACATATATATAAACAAGAAATAAAAGCTAGTTAAGTGACGTCACACGGTTTGCTGTTTGTATATGACCTCTGTTGATCTGGCATCTCCCAGGATACAAGAAACACACGCAGCATAAGCATATACATACATACATATATACACATATTGGACATCGGCTTAAGGTCGACTAGTACATAGTTATTACTATTATAGATCACAATGGGACTACTTAATGCCGCAGCAGGATCGCTGGCCGGCGGTATCCACCTGTTCCTGCGCCTCCGATTCCTACGAGAAACTCACTGCACAAGCCGACCTTTAGCCGTGTATTGTGTATATATGTATGTATGTACATATATGTATACTTACGGTGCGTGTGTTTCTGGTATCTTGGAAGATGCCAGATCAACAGATGTCATACACAAAGAAAAACAAAGCGTGGGACGTCACAACGTATGCAATTTATATTCGATATCCCGAAGTAGCTTCCTTTCTTGCTTATATTTAGATTAACATATACATTTATATATCGTATAATATAATATAATTTATATATTTGATATGCTCCTGCTAACGGAGAGTCAGCATACAGTATATAGCAAGAGTAGGAGAAGCAGCAAATCTACCAAGATAATAATAATTAGCAAATTAAATATATATTTGATTGCTTAAAAAAACATATATTAATATTAATTTTTCTGTTGAACGTAGAGTGTGTGAGTATGGTTAAATTAATACATTCATTATATTATATATAATATACATTTATATGTAAATCTATATATAAACAAGAAAGAAAGCTAGTTCAGGGAAACCGAATATAAATATGTTGATCTGGCATCCTCCGGGATACCAGAAACACACGCACCGTAAGTATGTATACCAATAGTTACATACATATGTATATACACAATATGAACATCGGCTAAAAGTCGGCTTATAAATAGTTTTGATTACTATATATCACAATGAGACGGCTAGATGCCGCAGCAGGATCGATGGCCGACGGTATCCATAGCCAGCGGGAGCCGGACGCCAGTCCGTTGCGTCTGCAGAATGCCCATTCCGGCGCTGGCGCCGATCCGGATGCAGTGAGCTTCTCGTTGGAATCGGAGGCGCAGGAACAGGTGGATACCGCCGGCCAGCGATCCTGCTGCGGCATTAAGTAGTCCCATTGTGATCTATAATAGTAATAACTATGTACTAGTCGACCTTAAGCCGATGTCCAATATGTGTATATATGTATGTATGTACATATATGCTTATGCTGCGTGTGTTTCTTGTATCCTGGGAGATGCCAGATCAACAGAGGTCATATACAAACAGCAAACCGTGTGACGTCACTTAACTAGCTTTTATTTCTTGTTTATATATATGTATGTACATAGATGTACATATCAATTAATATTATAATGTTATTTATTTATTTGATATGCTCCTGCTGTCAGAGAGTCAGCTGCATCAGCATCAGCAGCAGCATCATGATCGGTAGCATGCGTATGTAGTAAGAGTTGGCAGAAGGAGCATATCAACTAAGCCAATAATAAATAGCAAATTTTAAAATATTTGATTGCTTAAAAAAATAAATTAATATTAATTGTTTATGTTGCACTTAGAGTGGGGGAATTGTTTTAAATAAGTACACTACATTATATTATACATTATATAAAACTAATATGAATATATATAGCTTTTAGCAATAAAATTATTTCTTAAATTGTTTTTTATTATTGTCTTGGTATATGCTCCTGCTGGCGGAGGGTCATCAGCATTAGCATCAGCAACCACATGTACAGCAAGAGTAGGAGGAGTACATAAATCAAGCCAATAATAATTACCGAATTAAAAAAATATATGATTGCTTAAAAATACATATTAATATATTAATTTTTTTTGTTGAATGTAAATAGAATAGGGTTAAGTAAATACATTACGTTATAGTATAGATTATATAAATTTAAATATATAAACAAGAAAGAAAGCTAGTTCAGGGAAATCGAATATAAATATGTTGATCTGGCATCCTCCGAGATACCAGAAGCACACGCACCGTAAGTATACATATATGTATATACATACATACACAATACACGGCTTGTGCAGTGAGCTTCTCGTAGGAATCGGAGGTGCAGGAACAGGTGGATACCGCCGGCCAGCGATCCTGCTGCGGCATCAAGCAGTCCCATTGTGATATATAATAATCATAAGTATGTACTAGTCGACCTAAAGCCGATGTTCATTATGTGTATATACATATGTACATATGTATATGCTTATGCTGCGTGGGTTTCTTGTATCCTGGAAGATGCCAGATCAACAGAAGTCAAACACATGGTAGCGCAAAGCGTGTGACGTCACAAAGTTTGCAATTTATATTCAGCTTCCCTAGACTAGCTTCCTCTCTTGATTATACTTAGATTAACATATACATTTATATAATGTATAATATAATGTAATTTTTTTTAAGCGTTTTCTCAAATTCTACGTTCAAGAGAAAGATTAATATTCATATATGAATTTTTTTAGCAATCAAATATTTTTTAGTTCTTATTTATTATTGGCTTGGTTGATAAGCTAATTCTCCTAGTCTCGCTACATATGATTCTGCAGATGTGGATGCTGACGACCATCCGGCTGTAACACAATCATTAAAGCCCGTCGAATTATGGCTCATTGGCCAATTGGCATGTTTTGCGCCACCCTATGAGCGAACAGAATCCTGCTTGCCTGTTAAGGGCAACATATTCAGCACCGCGAACAGCGTCAGGCAAGGTCTCGCGTCCACGGCCACCACCGCGACCGCTACCTCTGCAAAACAAAATAAATGTGATATTGAAATATTTCATCTAAATAAAAACAAGTATTAACTTATTAAAATAAATTTTTATTTTATTTACTCCTTTTAATTTTGCCGCTTTGGAACCTAGATAGAACCTATAGAACCTAGAGTATCGATATAAGACCAAGTGCGAAATAATCGTATACCGCAGATATCGTATGGCACTCGCATCGATATGGAACCAGTGTATATTTATATATATATATTATTTAGTATTTAATCTAACGTTTTACCCTAGAACTTTAAGTAAGATAACATAATTTTCATATATCATATTCAGTCTCGACGTCTCTATTACAGTCTTAAATACATGTATATTAAAAACTAAATTGCATCCAAATTTTATGGAAAATTAAACTCTTCACAGAATATCAGGCTTCTGGTAAGTTGAAAGGTGAACTATGTAATATAATTGCTAGGATTCTCAAGATTAGACGAGTCCTTTCCCTGAATCAAATATAAATATTTAAATACAAAATTTCAAATACGGCAGTGTGACCCGAGCTCACCTATCAACTCGACTTGGCTTTTAATCCGCAGTGACCGACAGCCACACTTGTGGTGGAGGTGTAAAAGAAACCCAAGATTTGCATTTTCCTATTGTTTTTTTTTCGTTTTTCCGTGTTCCCGCTAAGAACCAATGCTCATCCGGGCAGGACATCAAGGATTCGGCAACCCACAATGAGTGCGCGCAGGTCGAGGAGCGGACCGACGCTCAATTTCAAGGCGGTACTGCTGGGCGAAGGTGCGTACAATGCCATTAAATGCGCACTGCGATCGATCAGCGGAAATACAAACTATGTAATTGCAGGTTGCGTGGGCAAGACGTCACTGGTGCTGCGCTACATGGAGGATCGGTTCAACGCTCAGCACTTGAGCACGCTGCAGGCCTCCTTTGTCACGCGCAAGGTCTCCCTGGAGGATGGGCGGCGGGCGCAGCTTAACATCTGGGATACGGCTGGCCAGGAGCGCTTCCATGCGCTGGGACCTATATATTATCGCGGTAGCGACGGCGCCTTGCTCGTCTACGACATCACCGACCAGGACTCGTTCCAAAAGGTCAAGTCGTGGGTGCGCGAACTCCGCCAGATGCGAGGCACGGAGATTGCCCTGATCATTGTGGGCAACAAGACTGATTTGGAGGAGCAGCGCGACGTGGAGCATGCGGAGGCGCTGCAGTATGCCCGCACGGTGGGCGCCCAATATGTGGAGACGTCGGCCAAGGAGAACGAGGGTGTGGCGGAGCTCTTTGAGCTCCTCACTCGCCTCATGCTCGAGCAGCGGAGCCAGCGGGAGCCGGACGCCAGTCCGTTGCGTCTGCAGAATGCCCATGCCGCCGCTGGCGCCGATACGGATGCGGTGAGCATATCGGAGGAGTCGGAGTCGCCGGGGCATGTGGATACCGCCGGCCAGCGATCCTGCTGCGGCATCTAGCCGTCCCATTGTGATATGTAGTAATCATAACTATGTACTAGTAGACCTGTAGCCGATGTTCATCTTGTGTATATATATATCTTATAGCGCGTGTGTTTCTGTTATCGTAACTGTAACAACCCTCGTTGTATTGTGTTGATCCTATTCGTATCGTAACCCCTTCCAAAAATTGCTCAGATATTGTTTATCGTTTTTCTCGGCAGCTTAAGCTATGTACGTTTGGTTGTAGTCTGTATGCGAAATTCGTAGTTTGCCATTTCGGACATTCGATTTAGTCACAGCTCTTTGTATGCGTCAAGCAAATAAATTATCATGTACTAGCACTTATCTTGTTGTTTGCGCTTTTCAAAAAGCCCGATAAGCTCTGGAGAGTCGAGCTGAATCAGCCTGTTTTGGGCAAAGAGCTGATAGCAAAATATAGGGCTTCAAAAGGGCATCGGTGGCTGGGCCTGGCCTTGGAAGATAAATCGGGTACTATCCTTTATAAAACCTTTGGACTAAAATAAAATATGTATAGATTTGTTTTGGACTTTTGTTGAATGTTATTTAAATTACCTAACTATCCTATTAACAATGTATTATTATTAACAATATATTCAAAAACTAGGAGATCATAAATGTAACATTCCATCAACAATTTATTTAAACATCTACAATATTATATATAATTATTATTCCTAATACTGTGTTTGGTTTTATTATTTATTTATTAAAACAGAGAGTTTAGCAAACAGATAGACAGACGGACTGCTGATGCTGATACTTTATAGGGAATGTCTGCAAATTATACTTATAAAAACCCTTAGCAAAGGGTAATAAATGGAATTCCCAGACAAAAAAAGGCAAATAGGCAAATGATGCTTTCCATTCCAATTCCAAATTGCACTTTTTGCTTTGCTTCTAGTGGGAGGACCGGCTAACACTTTATTTGCGTTCCCGATTGAGGGAATAATTGAAAGCTAATTACACACCGATGCGATGGCTAATGACGGTTGTGCGGTGGGTTGGTCCTTTGGCAGCTTAGTCCTTTGGCTTTGTCCCTCCAGTGGGCCAATGGGTAAATAAAAACATATTAGTGCCGGGCCCTCCGAGAGCGAAATCGCTGTAATTTGAGTGCTCGCTCGACAGTTCATGACAATGGGCCATTAATTTTGGGTTCCCGGGATCGGAACTCGGACCACGGACCACGGACCTTGGACATTTGGGGCCTCTGCATTTCTCAGGGGGGGCGGGACTGCATTAAGGTAATGACCAAAGATTTCTCTGTGCTGTGCTGGTAGTTACACTGCAATTACACCTGCGGCCGGCGGACAGCTGCGCGGGTTTCCACAGGTAGTCCCCCCAACTTGTGAATTTTCGCATTTTCCACTTCAGGCCGGGCCCTGCTTAGTCAGAAGTCGGCAGGGCCTAGGACACTTATTTGGCTTTCAGACGTCGCAGGAGAATGAGGCCAGTGCTGCGATTGCTAAGGACCTTCTTCGTCTACGGCTTCGTGGTGGGCTTCACCGTGCTGACTCGGATCCTCAAGCGTTGCCTGGATCTCAGTCACTCCCTGGGCATGTGAGGAGGACTAGGAAGAGTAGACGGAGGAGTGGGAGGAGTGTGAGTCCTCTGAGGTCTCCAAAGGCCACGATATCGCAAATCTAGCACAATGTTTACCCAGCTGGGTAGTAGTGTGAGCCGTGAGTTGTGAGTTTTCTATACTTATCGGCCGGTCAATAAATAATGCCCGGTCTTATCGCCCTGGCACTATACCCAAAATGGTTTTGACACTATGACTACAGTGGAGCCTGGCACACACTGCACCTCTTACCTCTAGAAAAGAGCTATTCAAAATGGAATATTAGGACAGTATTTATTATAGTATTATAGGCAGTAAGAAATCCATCTTGACAGGTACCACTGTGGTCTCCGGAGGGCTAAGTGCTCGTTACTTGGATAGATTAGGCACATGTCGATGGCTGTTCGATCGGTTCGGTTCATCGGCGGTTGGCGCGGGCCGCTGCTGCTGCTCCTGCTGCTCCTCGCCGGCAGTCTGCTGATCCTGCACCGGGTGGTCCAGTCGCCGCTGGTCAACCAGTACGAGATTCTGCACGAGCACTTGGACCGCAGCCAGAAGGCCTTGACGGCAGATGACCGGCGGTCCACCCGTACCATCCTCCTGTGGAGCGCCTTCTTCGGGGACCCGCGCTGGAAGCTCTCCTGGGACACTCTCGGACCCCAGGAGCTGCGCGAGGAGCTGCACTGTCCGGTGTACCACTGTCAGGTGACCAATCAGCACGACTTCCTGCCCGACGTGGAGCTCTACGATGCCGTCGTCTTCCACGCGGCGGAGATGTTCCCGCTGCTGGAGCCAGTGCCCCCGAAGCGGAGTCCGCATCAGGCCTATGTCTTTGCCCTGATGGAGCCGCCCGGGGAGACCAAGCACCGGCTGGACGACGAGCAGTGGTTCTACAACCTCACCATGACCTATCGCCTGGACTCGGACGTGGTGTGGCCCTACGGCCAGATTCTGGACATTGAAACGGGCGCCGTGGTGGCTCCCAGTGTCAGTCCCAGTTGGCGGAGGCCGCCGGAGGTGCCCCATAACGATTCCGAGGTCTATGATCTCTGGGCGGGAAAGACCAAGATGGCGGCCTGGTTCGTCTCCCACTGCGAGACGCTATCGAAGCGGGAAGTCGTGGCCAAGAGGCTGCAGACATACTTCCAGGTGGACATCTACGGAAAGTGTGGAAAACTCAGGTGAGTTTCGTATACAAAGTTCTAAAAAAGTGTGTGTTGAATTTCGGAATTGTATTTCCAAATAATTGAGAGTAATATCTCTATTTTGAGAAGTTTTTTAAAACAAAATAGTTGCACATATTAAGGTTAGTTCTTTAGTTTGACAGTTCAGGTTAATTTCACACCAAAAAGTTCTTATGAATCACAAATTCTTATCGAAAATACTACTTACCAGTCCTGATAAAATATAAGTACGTAAAACATATACATATATATATTATATAGTTTCTTAGAGGTCAAAAGAAATAGACAAATGATAAGCTTTGCTTTTATCAATATTGTTTATAGATATTAATTAACATATAGTTGTAGGTAAAGGCAAACTAAATCGTAGAAAACCTAAAGCTTTAGAGTAGAAAAGACTCTTATTTTTATTTAACTCTATGGCTAATATTTTGATTAAATAAATATAATAATTAAGATTAACCAGAATATAATAAATATTGTTTATAGAGATGAATTAACCTATAGTTGTAGCTAAAGGCAAACTATACTTAAAGTCCAACTTAAATCGTAGAAAGCCTAAAGTTTTAGAGTAGAAAAGGCTCTTATTTTTATTTAACTCTATGGCTAAAATTTTAATTTAATAAATATAATTATTAAGATTAACCAGAATATAATAAATCTAAACAAATATTCAGACAAGCTTAAAAAACATATTATCTGGTTAATATTCAACCTATAATTCCCATAATTTAGGCATTATTCTACACCTACATTTATAAATGATTAATAATAAAAAATAGTACATAAATAACCTCCGGAATTCCTCTATATACAGCTGCGCTCGCGGGGATCCCTACTGCGACGAGATGCTGGACACGGACTACCTGTTCTACCTGGCCTTCGAGAACTCGCTGTGCGAGGACTACGTGACCGAGAAGCTATTCGATGCCCTCCAGAGGAACATAGTGCCCGTGGTCTTTGGCGGAGCGGACTACTCCCGCATATTGCCCCCGCACTCGTACATCGATGCGAATCGCTTCGAGACGGTGTGGGATCTGGCCCTCCACCTGAACTTCGTGGGCGGGGATGCGGTGGAGTACGGCAGCTACTTCTGGTGGCGGCGTCACTACCATCTGGGCAACACCTCGCCCTTCTGCGACCTCTGCGCCCGTCTCCATGAGCCCGGGTTCAGGCACAAGTCGCAGTCCTACGGGGACATCCAGTCCTGGTGGTTCGACAGTTGTCACCTGGAGAGCCGCCTCAAAGTGTGAACTCAACGGAGACCCACATGACATCGAGCGGGACAGAGATATATATGTATATAGGCGAAAGAGAGCGAGACGGGCTACGAAAATCGGTCCCAAACCGCTGCCCGATCTATGCCATAGTGTCAATACTGTGGCCTAAACAAACATAGGTAGACATGTAATCGTTAACCTCTCTCCGAGATTAGAAAATTTTTATTCAGTATTTGTTATTCCCGCGCAGATAAGATATGTCTACATACGCTCTATTCGATTTGATATCGCCTACTGACTCACCCACGTGCCGCCCCTCCGAATTTAATGAAAATACTAAATTTGATTGGAACCTCCGATACAGGTTTAGTTTATGACTATGCTGGGGTTACTTTCTTAATAACTCACATTATCAATTCAAGAAATTGCAATGAACTGGACAATCTTAGCTCGAGATAGTGAAATTGGCCTTTAATGAGGTTAAAAATTATTATAAACCATCTGTCATGGAGATAAATCATATTTAAGATTATATTTTTACAACTGAAAATGAATGTCTTAGTCTATATTTCATTTATTACAAGAAGTTCTAATAAGAAAGAAAGATCTTATGTATTTTATATTAACATTTATTTTAAGTGTCTTTTGGATGTTGTGGCTTGATTTCCGAAATATTTTTAATAAAAATCTATTTACACAATAATTCCTTGGGAATAAATAAAGTAAAATATATTAAAAAATTTGCTTTAATTCATTAAGAAATACATTAAAAAATGCCTCAATCAAAATGCAGGCAAGAAAGATCATTGATAAATTCACCAATGCTAAGTAATTCAGTGATAAATTCACCAATGGCAATACCCTAATAAATTAATTAAATTAATTCGTTTTTTAATATTATTTTATAACTTCGATTAAGCTTTTCAAACACTAAGACTTAAGACATCATTGGTGAATTATTCATCAATGTTTCATGGGCTGTGGTGTTAAACTCGATTTTTAGCAGGAGCTTTCAGGGCTGTTCGTAATAACGGTATCGACCAGGGCTGCAAGCGGCGCAGGCGCTGCACAGAATGACGGAGAAATGTCAAGTGTCAAATGGTGGCGACGACAGTGACGTAGATTGCGGTGCTTTCGCTTGCTCTCTCCTTATTGCCCTCTCTCTTTTCCAGTGGAAGCTTTTGGAGCATCCGGAGCATGAAGCATCCCGCAGGAGAAACAGGATAGCACTAATCAGCTGTGGGAGGCAACAATGCCTTGTGCAGCGCGCTGTCTTGCGCAGCTTTGCCGCTGAGCTTTTTCAGGATACACCGTTGCACGTACACGGACATACATATATACCGTTGTCTCTGCCTCGGCCGGCGTCGCTGCTGGCAAAAAGCACTTCCCATGGACTTCATGACATTTTATTCATTCTGTGCTAGATTTCCCGATAGTTCAAATCAGAGGTAAAGCCCCGAAACAAACGAAAGAAAAAGAGTTCCCCCACGAAACGAAAAAGAAAAGCCAGCGATTCGACTCGAGAAAATAATTGTATGGAAAATCCGCTAAGCAAATAGTTACCGTTAAACGTTGATTCTTTTACCTCTGTATTCCTTGCCGCCCACTGCTCTTCCTGGTTTCCTGCGAAATTGCATAAAATATTCATCCAAAGAAAGTGCCGAGTATTACGGATTTTTTTTCCCTTCCAAGACGAGTTTCGAGTCTCATTTGTTGAGATAAAAGTGCGAGAGAGTGAGACGTAAGTTGCATAAGTGGAAGAAAAAGAATGTACTCGGTTTGCCAATTTTTTTACAAGTGACGGGAAACAAAAACAAAAAAGAGGCCCTGAGGAATACAAGAATTTTTGCCCGTAAAGTTAATCGAAAACTCGTGGCCTCTGTATCCATACATATGTACATATTTTTACATATCTATTTCTTTTTTTAATACACCTATGTAAACGCGAGTGTGTGCGGGTGTGTGTGTGTGTGCGTGGCTGCTTTCTCGCTCGCACGTTGGCGCCGTCTTGCCTCCGCTTCCCTGAAAAGTGCGTCTCTCTGAATCATCGATTTTTCCCAAAACAGCAACAACACAAAGTTCGCTTGGAGGAAGGGGAAGAAAGAGGAGAAGAAGTGGCACAGGAGAAGGCGAAAGAAGAAGAGCCAAGGTACTACTGCCCCCCATTCAGTGGAGGCAGAGAAAGAAGAGAGGAGGCGGGAGAGGAATTTGGACACGGACTCAGATTCAGATTCGTCCTTCTCGCTCATTCGCTCTCTTGGCTCTCGCGCTCTCTCTGCCTCCCTTTGGCACGTACAAGATGGAATCATCTGTCGAGCACATTTACCGTTGCCTCTTCTTATTCCGTCTTCTGTCTTCTCCCTCCACCCCCTCCGTTCTTCGTCCACGAAGAATCTGAGAAATTGCTTTCGAGGCGGAAATCGAAACCCTAGAAGAAAACCCCATCTCTTCTCTGGCCAATCGAAGGCTTTCAATATCAAGATCAAGAAAAACACTTGTCTTGGCAAAAGCCCAGTTATTAGCTTGCCTTGGATATATATATATATATTTGGATATATATTGTGACGTTGTTCTGGCATAGATTCAAGGATATAATCTATATATATTCAATGACAATATAAGATAGATGTTATCACATTCTTTGGCATTGCCTTAATGCCTAGATATATCTGCTTTCAAGGTTGAAATAAATCTTAAATATCTCTGGTAATAATAAAGGCAAAAAGACCTTGAATATAACTTTCTTACTTTCAATCAGTTATTATAACATTTCTAATTAAAATATTAAAAATACCTAAAGACGCTAAAGAATATTCTCCTTGCCACAAAAATATATGTTGCCTACTTTTTCGGGCAACGAAACTTTTCCGACTTTTCCGCCTAGCGCGTGTGCCTGAGTGTGTGTGTCTGTGTGAGCTTTGACTGACTCAACTGCTGTTGTTGCGTTTCCCGTTTCCCGTTTCCCGTTTCGCTTTTCCAACTGGAAAAGCTCTTGGCTCGAATTTGGCAAAACTCATGTGTAGGTACACATATTTGAGAAGGCGAGAGCGAGAGCGAGACGTGGCGAGAGCGGGTTTTCCCACGTTATACCCACACACACACACACACTCGCACACTCGCACACTCGCACACTATCAGAGTAAGATTTTTCTTTAGATTTAAGCAGAATCTGCCGGAATAACAACCGAGAAGGCGGCGGTGAGTGGGCTACCGAAAGGTAGCCTAGTTGTAGAAAGTCACTCATTACTCACTCGTTACTCAGCCATTACTCACTGGTCACTCACTCATTACTCACTCGATACTCAGTTACTTAGTTACTCGATACCGGCTTACATAATCCCCCTTGTCTGCTCCTCCACCCGCAGTTTCATTTAAAACTAGAAAAAAAGATACAATATACTCGTAATCCTGCGTAGACTCCAACTCTCCAACTCTCCAACTCTCCAACTCTCCAATCTCCAATCTCCTGCCCACAAACCAATTCTCCGGGATCTGACCGTGTGTGTAAGCCTGTCGACCTACCCTATTTGCAGACCGATCTCGATGTCTCCGCAATTAGATAATGCTTAAGCTACCAAAGGGCCTAAAAAAGAAAAAGAAGAAGTCGAAAAAGGACCAGGAGCTCTTCACCGAGGAGGAGCTCGAGCAGTACAAGCGCGACCTCAAAGCGAAGCAGGAGGCGGCGGCCAGCAAATCGGACGCCGGCGAATCCGACGGTGCCGCATCAGACGTTGAGGCCACTCACGACCACCACCACCAGCAGCAGGAGCAGCATCATCCGCAGCCAGTAGCCTCCAGTTCGGGATCGGGTCAAGCAGCGCATGAGGAGGACCCTCATCATCCCCATCACCATCAACAGCACCATCACCATCATCAGCAAGGAGCTGGTGCTGCCACAAGCGCCGCTGCCGCCACTGGTGGCGACGAGGAATGGGCCAAGTTTAAGGCACTAACCTCCGGCGTTGATAGCATCCTACACAAGACCCAGGACGAGCTCGATCGGATCAAGAAGGAGTCCTTTTACCAGCGCCTGCCCTCGGCCGCCGAAAAGAAGAAGCAGGAGGAGGAGGAGGCCGCCCGCCGCGACCAGGAGCGTCTCGAGCGTGAACGTCAGCGTCTGGCCCAGATCGAGGCGCAGCGCGACAAGCTAGCCGAGGCCGTGGTCCAACTCTCGGAGTCCGAGGACGAGCACATTGACGACGAGGCCGATGACATCTTTGCCACCGACTACATCGAGGCCATCACCAGCGGTGAACTCCAACTAGCCGTCGTTCCCGACTCACCCGTCTTCGCCCAGGACGACGGACCGGATCCCTTTGATACCGCCTACGCGGAGAAGGTCATTGTCGGAGCGGATCGCTCCAAGGGCAACAAGAAGCTAGTAAGTCTCGGGGCAGCCGTTGAGGTCCTTTCCGGCCGCGTCGATCGCGAGCACGCCATCGCCCTAGCCAATCCCAAGCGGAAGCTCCGCAAGGGCATCCAGAACCTCCTGCTCAGCGAGAGCGTTGAGCTAGCCGATCCCGAGGGGGATCTCCTAGCCGGTGTCGAGCCCCAGCAGCACAATCTGCTCGACGATCTCGACGAGGAGCTGCCCGAATCGTCGGCCCCCATTGATCTCAGTGTCTCGCTCCACTTGCATCTGATCAAGCCGAAGACCGAGGAGGACGAGGACGACGACAACAACGAGGAGGAGGCCGCTCTCCATCCGGATTTATCCGAGTTCGATGCCCTCAAGGACGAGGAGGACGACGAGTTCGCCGAACTAGCTGCCGAGTCGCTAACCAAGAAGGAGGAGGTGACCATCGTCAGCCAGGTGCTTCTGCCAGCCGCGGAGCTACCAACCGAAGCCTTTGGCGAGGCCAGCTGGGCCGAATTCGAGGCGGAACCGGAGCAGGAACCAGGTGAGTCCACCAGCAGGAGATCCCCTAGAGCTTTGACGATATTTTCCAAGCATAACTCCCTACTTGTTTAACGTAACTAACCCATCCCATCCAGGTAAACCCAAGCGTCCACCGCCGCCAGTGCGTCCGGCCACAGGACCCCACATCGTACCCGGCGCCATCTACGTGTCCGACGACGAGGAGGAGAATCCCGACGACGATCCCTTCAACACCAACTACGCGGAGCAGGTGATCAAGAAGACCACCGTACTCGAGGAGGACGACGACTTCGATCCGCGAGCCGAGGAGCCGGCCACATCCCTAGGGGTCCCAGCACGCGATCTTCTTGCCGGCAGTGCCACAGATCTCAGCCAGGTGGTGCCCGCACCCTTGGCGCCGACCTTGAGCGTCGACCAGGAGCCGGAGGACTTTGATCCCTTCGACACCTCGGCAGTGTCTGCTTTAGTGCAGCCCAAGGCCACGGAGCTGCGATTCCTCGAGCGAGAGCTGCTCAACGAATCCCGATCCGAGGCAGGAGCCACGTTGAAGCATTCGCTGAGTGACCCGGACTTCGATCCACGAGCGGATCAGGAGCCACCACAGGCCACGAAGGACTCCCCGCACTTGACACAGCCCGACGACAGCTTCGACGCCGCCCGCCGCAAGTCCTCGCTGAGCCTGAACATCCAGGCGAAGAGTGTGGGCTTCCTGGTACCGGCACCGGATCTCCTTGGAGCCGGAAACGAGGTGGGGGCCAACAAGAAGCCCCTGACGCCCTACTACGCCCCAGCGAGCAAGCCCATCGCGGAGAGAGAGCGCGAGTCCGAGGAGGTAGACCCCTTCGACACCTCCTACGTGCCGGAGGCGAAGCTCAGCGACATCGAGCTGAAGCACATTGAGAAGGACCTCATTGCTGACCACCAGCAGGCCCAGAGCCTGAGGCACAGCCTCTCCGACCCCGACTTCGATCCCCGAGCACCGCCCACGCCGGTGCCCGCCGAGGTTCTGCTCGCCGTCGAGGAGAACATCAACATCAAGGTCCTGACGCCAGCGCAGGAGCGCAAGAAGCTAACCAGCAACCGCGGTGCCGGCGGCGAAGGTGACTCCGACGAGGAGGAGGACATCGATCCTTTCGACACCTCGATAGCAGCCAATCTCCGGCCGGGACAGACGGAGCTGAAGCTGCTCGAGAACGAGCTGCTGCCGGAGACGCAGCGCCAGGCGGTGACCGACGTCCTAGACGTCCAGAGCGACGCCCAGGAGCTGGGATTGGGCGACAAGGTGCTCACGCCCTCGACGCACACCCGCCCCCAGCTGCCCGCCCAGGACATCGATCCCTTTGACACCTCCATTGCGGAGAACCTAGCGCCCGGCGAAACGGAGATCAAGCTGCTCGAGAGCGAGCTGATCGAGCGTTAAGCCTTCCAGAACAACTCACAGCACAGCCCAGGATCTACTAGGATCTACTGGGATCTACTGGGATCTACTGGGATCTACTGGGATCTACTGGTAACACCCAGGACACACAAGACACACAGGACACTCCAGACACCATGGCCAATCCCTTTCTCATGGACGACGACCTGGATGGCGGCGACATGGCCGCCAATCCCTTTCTCATGCAATCAGAGCCGGAGTCCGGCACGGATAATCCCTTCGGCGCCGCCACCACCACAGGCGCCTCGAATCCCTTCGCCTTTGGCGGCGACGATCTCGACCAGGAGGCGGAGCCAGAGCCCGAGGCGGAGGCGGCGCCCCTCAACGATCTCGATCCGGCGATGAGTTTCTTCGGCACCACCATCGAGGCGGAGGACGATGCCCTCAGCCTGAAGTCAGCGGCCGAGGAGGAGTCCGGGTCACATCCCGCCCAGCCGCAGTCGCAGACCCATCCCCATCCCCAACCACACCCGCCACCACCGCCGCGTCCGCAGGCGCCGCCGCAGAGCACCCAGGATCTGATCAGCACGGTTTCCAGCCAGCTGGACGAGACCAGCTCGGAGCTCCTGGGCCGGATACCGGCCACCCGCTCGCCCAGTCCCGTCTCCATGCGGGACCTGCACTCGCCGAGTCCCACGCCGGACTCCGGCCTGGCCGATCTCCTCGACGTCTCCGTGGACAGCGGCTCCAGTGCCCAGGGCGGCGTGGAGGCGGACCTAATGGGTGGCGTTGCCGCCGCCGGCGGTGGCATGGTGACGCCCCTGGACAATCCCTTTGCGGTGCCAACGGCGCTGCCCAATATCCAGGCAGCCACGCCCATGCCCGCCTCGCCGGTGAAGCAGCCGCCGCGTCCGCCGCCGCCGCGTCCAGCACCGCCGCGTCCCACGCCGCCGGGTCAGGTGGCGGCACCACAGCGACCACCGCCACCACATCCAGTGGCTGCTCCCGCCCCGGCCCCAGCTCCGGCTGCGGAGGCGGACGACCTGCTGGACATGTTTGGCACCACGACCAGCAAGCCGGCCAAGCCGCCGCCACCCAAGTCCAAGGAGGACATCCTCAGTCTCTTCGAGCAGCCAGCAGCCCCGCCGGCGCCCAAACCCGACCTCCTGCACGACGATCTGCCCGAGGTCCAGATGAACGAGGATCCCGCCCAGCAGGAGGCGTCCCAGGATGGGGACGACCAGAACCCAGATGGCACCAGGTCCCAGGACGAGCCCATATTCACCTCGCTGCTGACCCGACCCGATGAGAGCACCCACGACATCTCCTCGCAGCCGCAGGCGGCCACCGGCCTGGAGCGGCAGGCGAATCACATGACGGCTCCGCCGGAGACAGCCAGCAGGCAGCGGGCGCCCACGCCGGACATCGAGATCACCACGGTGGAGGATCTGCCGCGCTCCGACGACGAGGACGAGCCGGAGACCAAGCCGGAGCCCGAGCCCCAACCAGAGCCGGATCCTGAGCCGGAGCCGGAACCCCAAGTCGACCCAGAGCCGGAGCTTATACCGACTGCTGCTGAACCCGAACTGGAACCCATAACCGAACCCCAGCCTGACCCGCAGCCGGAGCCCGAGCAAATGGACACCGGGCTGGACTTCCCCCTGGGCACCAGTGGCCTGGCCAGTGGCCAGCTCTCCGCCAATCCCTTTGCCAGTCCCGAGGAGGAAGAGGAGCCAGCCTTTGCTCCAGTTGCTCCGGCCGTTGGCAATATATTTGCAGTGGATCCTGAGCCGGAGCCGGAGCCAGAGCCGAGGGTGGAGACGGAGCCACCGCCGCCAGTGGTGGCCAGCTATGCGAGCAACATCTTTGCCGTTGACCAGCCGGACGAGTTCGATGCCTTCTCGGCCAAGTTCGACTCGGTGAAGAAGGATAACATCAGCATCCTGGACGGGTTCGGCGGATCGGGAGCTATAACGCCCACCGGCGGAGATGGTGAGTGGATACCAGGAAGGTCCTTTAGCTGGAGTCCTTATTTATAAACGGGCTTATATATTTTCCAACTCTCTACTAAAAAAAAAGATATAGAAAGTAAGGAAAATGTTTAAACTTAAGGATGTTTCAAGTGCTGCAAGGATAGAGGCTCTGTTTCATTTTATTTCTCTTAATTAACTTATTTATTTATTAATTTCTTAATTGATTATTTTATTAATTTATTAATTAATTTATTTATTAACTCACTCTTCCAGCCTGGGGCGATAGCGCCTTTGGATCGGCCACGATCTCGGCCAATGCCTTTGGCGATGCCGGGACGTCGGCGGACGATGGGTTTGGCAACGAGGACGATGACTTCTATGCCATGCAGGCGCCGGCCCGAGCCGATTCTGTGGAGTCGGTGGACAAGGAGTTCAGTGTGGTGATCCGCCCCAAGGCGGAGGGAACCGGGGGAGTGGCACCGCAGCTGGCGCCGCCACCAGTGCCGCCGGCAAGGACCACAGTGCCCACAGCAACCACATCGCCGCCGGGCTCCACTGTGAATCCCTTTGAGGATGTCAGCGGCTTCCCGGCACCGGGAGCTCCGGCCGAGGGATCGGTAACCGGATCGGGAACGGGATTGAAGCGCACCGACTCCCAGGATACGCCACAGACGCCGCTATACGACGAGGATGTGTCCCAGCCGCTGGAGGAGTTCCCCCGGCTGCATTACGTGGGCCCCGGCTGGGAGATGCAGCTGCGTCAGCCGAACAAGAAGAAGATCACCGGCCAGCGGTTCTGGAAGAAGATCTTCGTCCGCCTGGTGGTGCAGAACGATGTGCCGGTGGTGCAGCTGCTCAACCAGGCCGGGGACAAGCAGCCCTTCCAGGAGCTGCCCCTGCAGCCGTCGTACTCGGTGTCGGAGATCGGGGCCCAGCAGTACGACCAGTTCGGGAAGATCTTCACGATGAAGCTGCAGTACATCTTCTACAAGGAGCGGCCGGGCGTGAGGCCCGGCCAGGTGACCAAGGCCGAGAGGATCACCAACAAGCTAACGAAGTTCGCACAATACGCCATCGCCGGCGACTACGAGGGCGTCAAGGAGTTCGGCAGCGATCTCAAGAAGCTCGGCCTGCCCGTGGAGCATGCGCCGCAGTCTTCGCAGCTCTTCAAGATCGGCTCGATGACCTACGAGGACATGAAGCAGTTCTCCGTGTGCATCGAGGAGGCTCTCTTCAAGCTGCCAGCGCTGCGGGAGCGGGCCCTCACCTACAAGATGGAGGAGGTCCAAGTCACCGCCGTGGATGAGATCACCGTGGAGCAGGACAGCGAGGGTAAGATCCTTAAGCAGATAGCCCGGGTGCGACTCTTCTTCCTGGCCTTCCTCACCGGCATGCCCACCATCGAGCTGGGCGTGAATGATATGTGGCGGCAGGGCAAGGAGGTGGTTGGCCGGCACGACATCATTCCGGTGGCCACCGAGGAGTGGATCCGCCTCGAAGCCGTCGAGTTTCACAGCGTGGTCAACCAGCAGGAGTACGAGCGGACGCGCACCATCAAGTAAGAGTCTATAGAGTCCTTATGAAAACTCCTCCTTTAATCTTAAATCCTCTACAGATTCCAACCGCCCGATGCCAACTACATTGAGCTGCTGCGCTTCCGCGTGCGTCCGCCCAAGAATCGCGAACTTCCGCTCCAGCTGAAGGCCACCTGGTGCGTCACCGGCAACAAGGTGGAGCTGCGGGCCGACATCCTGGTGCCGGGCTTCACCTCCCGCAAGCTGGGCCAAATACCCTGCGAGGACGTCTCGGTGCGCTTCCCCATACCCGAGTGCTGGATCTACCTGTTCCGCGTGGAGAAGCATTTCAGGTGAGTATCCTTGGGAGTATCCTGCCGAACTTACTGGTACTTAATCTCTCTCTCTTTGGGGTCCTGGAGCAGATACGGTTCGGTGAAGTCGGCACATCGGCGCACGGGCAAGATCAAGGGCATTGAGCGCATCCTGGGCGCCGTGGACACGCTGCAGGAGTCGCTGATCGAGGTGACCTCCGGCCAGGCCAAGTACGAGCATCACCATCGGGCCATAGTCTGGCGATGTCCTCGACTGCCCAAGGAGGGTCAGGGTGAGTCATTATTAGCCACGAAAGGAACTCAAGCAGGAGGAGCAGATCCATTGGAATCTAGTAATCTTCTAGAGCTTGAAGACTGAGACTAACCTGTGCGTCCTTGTACTCCTTTCTCCCGGCAGGTGCCTACACCACCCACCAGCTGGTCTGCCGGATGGCCCTCACCTCGTACGACCAGATACCCAGCGAACTGGCGCCATACGCATTCGTGGAGTTCACCATGCCCGCCACGCAGGTCTCGCATACCACCGTGCGCTCCGTGAGTGTCCAGGACTCGGATGCCGACGAGCCGCCGGAGAAGTACGTCCGCTACTTGGCACGGCACGAGTACAAGTGAGTAGCATTCAAGATACATTTTTCTCGAGTTTCTACCTCTTTCAAAAGCTAGGAACTTTGGTGAAAACTCTGAGAAAACCCCTCTGGAAAATCCTATACCTATTAATCCTTTATTTCCGGTTTATATTCTAGGGTTGGCATCGAGACCACGCACGGCGAGTCCACGAACGCGTACCTGGCGGCAACTCGACCCATTCGCGAGGAGACGACGACCAGCGCGGCAGCCAAGCCGACCGCCTCTCCAGTTCCGCCCAGCGACTCGGACACGGACTCCAACTAAGCGGGTCCAGGAAGTAAGGAGTGGGGAGTGGGGAGCCGGAAGTCGGAAGTAGGAAGAGGCCAAAACCGACACCGGAAGTCAGAAATGAGAGATCAGAAATCAAATCCCCACGCGAATCGAAAGACAGGGCATCCCTAAGCGGCTTTCTGTAGATATTCCTCGTGCATGGTTTACCCAAAAATCGTTCTTGTTATATACATATTATATATACGCATAGATATATCTGGCCCCCTAATATATACCTACCTATATATATATATTTTCATGTGCGTCTCGCCGCAGTTTTCCCTCTAGCTTGTGCAGCGTGTTCATCGCATCGGGTTAGGTAAAGATTAGTTGACAATAATGTTAAGTGCAGCGGATGAAGAGAGATAACCGATAACGTAACGATAACGATGACGATACTGATAACTGATCGATTGATCGATCCATCGAGTTGCAGAGGCTGATGACGAACACTGTATGTAAAAAGCCAAAAGAAGAAGAACGAGGCATCGAGATGAAGCTGACACACAAGGAAGTCAACTGAACACCAGTTTGTTAGCCAGAGTGTGTCCTATATATATCCTCTGATCTGACCTCTAACCGCATTAATCACATCACCTAACTTAGCCTAAATTTAAATCAACTAAACTGCGTTACTTGTAGCCATACGATCACGTTCAAGTTAATCAATATCAGACCAGAATCGTACGTAAAGTCAACCCAAACATATGCCTAGGGATAATGGTTATAATCACACACACAAACGACACTAAACGATATATACTCTATATGCCGACGTAATCTGATCTGAGGTAGGGATTAAGCCACAGGAGACAAGCAATTTCGCCATACATCACACACATCGTTCTGAACTACGATTAAGTGAGCGGAGGAGTGTTCGTACTCGTAGCCCCCTAAAAAAAAATGAATATATATATAGCTCAACTCTGGAGGGCACACACGCACACACACGCAGATACAAAGATGGAAACGAGCTGCCAGCTTCACATAGGGTTAACCAACACTGAACGCAACGGGGATGGGTGCCCAACACTGAACACTGGACACTGCAACCGAAGCTGCCAGCTATAACCAACACTGGAGGAAGAGGCACTTAACTTGCGAATTGCGACTATCCATAGCCATCAGATACACTTTAAGCTTTACGTATACCATTGATTTAACGGTAAATTTAGAAACTCCAACGGGAAACGGAAACGCAAGCGGAAGCGGAAGCGGAAATGCATATTCAAATGTTATTGTTGTGAATCAAATTAAATTATATTCAAACTAAAAACTAAAAGTAAAGAAAAAGATAAAGAAAACGATAAAGGAAGCAAAACCATATAGGCAAATCATCTTTGTTGAAGCAAGAAAAAAACTACATTAAAGCATATGAGACACACGGGAAATGGGATAATCCAAAAGCTAAAACTAAACGAAGATATTCATAAACTATATGCCACACGTATTTGATTGATAACTAATTGATTTATTGAGTTTACTAGCAAGATTGCATAATAATAGATTTGTTAATTGAGTGTTAAATATGAATATATATATATTCTACTCTCACCTCTGCCCGCCCGCCTGCCCAACTCTAGCCTCTCTTCGATTTCCCAATCCAATTGATAGCGATAATTCCGATAGCCCGATAACCCCAATCGCTGCCATTCCACCACTAACTACTCACGATTGAATTATAATAGAGAATATGTATATTGTACCCCTAAGAACCCCGAGAGCCCTCATTCATGTATTGTATGTTACATTATTTACCTACGTTTAATTCTACATATATTATATATCGTCTATAACATATGTATTCTATGTACAATAAAAAAAAACAAATCAGCAAGAGGAAAGAAATGGAAACCCCGAAACCAACACACTCTCACATGTTATATATAAAAAAAATATATATATTAATTATACAAAATTGACGGCCCCGCCGCCGCAAAATATATCCCCGATCCGTGTCGGAGGGGCGGACTTATTGCGGCCGGGACTAGTCGTTAATATACAAAAAACAAAACCAAAATATGCGGCGTAAGCTAAATGGTATTAACCGATCAACTAAATACAATATATTGAATTATTATGAACCGAAACAAACAAAAACAAAAGCATTATGATGGAACATTACCTAGTCAAAAATGAGAAAATAAATATTGAAACAACAAATATAAAGCAATGCAATTTGTTCATTTGTTTATTTATTCTTGGGTTTGTTCTGGGTTTGAATTACAAATGAGGGAAGAGGATTCCTGGGCAGAAATCATATAGGATGCCAGCTTCAGAGATTTATCCTTGGGTAGCAGTAAATATTAACTAAATTGTTCTTTAGGAAAGAAATATATATAATTTAATATATTTCTCTACTTAAAATAAAGCCAAACAAGAAAGGAATCTGACTTTGCTAACTTCTGATTAAGATTATGTATATCTTTTGGCAAAGCTATATAAATTAAGAAGAAGTTCTTGCTAAGGAGTTTATTAATTTTGGGAACCTTTTCAAGAGCCCAAGGATTATAGGAAATAATATAAATATATTCCCCCAATAATTTTGCTTACTAAACCCTAAAAACGTAGACTATTCTAGACTAAAGTAAATTATTATGTATATCTTTCGCCAAATCTATATAAATTAAGATGAAGTACTTGCTAAGGAGTTTATTAATTTTGGGAACCTTTTTTAGAGCCCAAGGATTATAGGAAATAATATAAACATATATAATATAAATATATATATAATATAAATAATATAAATATATTCCCCCATTAATTTAGCATACTAAGCCCTAAAAAAGTAGATTTTTCCAGACTAAAGTAAATTATTATGTATATCTTTTGACTAAATCTAAATAAATCACGAAGAAGTTCTTGTTAAGGAGTTTATTAATTTTGGTAACCTTTTCTAGAGCCCAAGGATTATAGGATATAATATAAGTATATTCCCCCATTAATTTAGCTAACTAAACCCTAAAAACATAGACTATTTTAGACTAAAGTAATTTGTTATGTATATTTTTTGGCAAAGGTATATAAATTAAGATGAAGGTGTTGCCAAGGTGTCTGTCAATTTTGAGAACCTTTTCTAAAGCCCAGGGATTATAGGAAATAATATAAATATATTCCCCCATTAATTTAGGTTACTAAAACCTAAAAACCTAGACTTTTCTAGACTAAAGTTAAACTTTACCATTTCTAACAATAAAACGAAGAAACTCAGCTATCATTTGGCATTTTTAGCTGGCTGCCAAGCCAGAGCTCGATGGCGACCCCAAATGGGGGCTTGCCCTTGGCTTCATTTATCATCAACAGTTGTAGGATGTCTTTTGTGCAACATTTTATTATTATTTCTTCATAATTTGATACATCATGCCCAGACCTACGTCTGCTACTGCAGATTTTTGGCTGCATGTTGGGGCCATTTATCATGGGGGATGCTGGGCTCCCGGAAACCCGGAATCCCCGAATCCCGGAATCCCGGAATCCCGAAGCCAGGACTGCTGCTGCAATCAGTGCATACACATGTGCCGGGGCGGAGATTTGGCCATGAAGTCCTCATAAAATATTATGTTCAACTTTTGCGCTGTGCCACTCCTCAGGCAGTCGCCGGAATCCCCTCCGAAGCCTTTTGGGCATACGTGACGTGACTGGTTTTTGAGTGCTCCAAAAGTCAAATAAATCTGCTATTTCTGGGCTACACATGCTCTCTGTCTATTATATATATATAGAGGGGAATTTACCATTTAATTTGGGCATACTTTCTCCGATTCTGCGGCACCTGGCTCTGGGCCTAATGAGTTTACTTCCGACTCGCTGGATTCCGACTCGGACACGTGATGAAAATACGCTGTCAGCAAATTGATAGTTGCAGGCTACACTACCAGAAAAACTTGTTAATTCGGAGTGAAGAAAATACTGTAATATGTGATATAAATAAATAATAAAACAATTTGTAAACAGATAGTGAAGTTAACTGACTAAAGGAAAGTCTTTTAAATAAGTTCTTATAGAATACAAAAGAGAATACAAAAGAAATACAAATAAAAATAACTAATATTATCTTTGCTCTAAAATAAAATATATTTCATAGCCTTAAGGCTTTACTATTATTATTTAAGCTATACTTTTTGAGTTGAGGAAAGATATATGTATTTATCTTATAGAATACAAAAAAGAATACAAAACAGAATACAAAAGAAATACAAATAAAAATATATAATATTATCTCTGCTCTAAAATAAAATATATTTTATAGCCTTAAGGTTTTAATATTATTATTTAAACTATATTTTTTATATATATTTTTTTTTATATATTTTTATATATATGTTTTATAGTCAATATCTATAGTTTTCCCCTGTGCAAAGTGGCCACTTGGTCAGTGTGGTCTCTGGTCCCCGGTCCCTGGTCTCTGACATTTGTTCTGCACGTCCCGGGTCCCTTGTTATATCTGGCAGATCTGGCATATATCTGGCGGCAAACACGTGTCTCCGCCGATGCCAGCCGCAAAAATATGAATCAATAAATGAGCTGAAATAAATGACACACAGGCTGCCGAGCGAAATCAACTTGTTTACGAATATGAGGCGACTCCGACATCTGGCCATCTTTCTGGGGAAAGGGCTGGGCTGGGCTGGGCCGGGCTGGAGGCGTGTTATTGAATAATATTGAGGCGATTGACTGGCATCTGCCAAGGAGGCGCCAAATGGGAATCCCCTTCCTGTCAAAATCACCCGGAAGAGCCGCCCCCGGGCCCTGCTGCCACTCCACTTCCACATATATTCCTCCTTCGCTTCACAGACTTTGAGGATATAGAAGTCCTGGCAATTGTCTTAAGTGTTTGCTTGAAATGAGGCTGCAGTTTAATGTTTAATATTATTCCTTAATATTTTCCATAGGCTGTACATTTGCTTAAGATAATTACTGGAAAGGTTGACTAATTTTAACCGTCTTAAAATTAGACAAAACAATGGTTAAACTTAATTTAAATAATTATAATAAATTTCCCAAAGTTAACTTAACTTTTTCTAGACAAATCAATGCTTAAACTTAATTTAAATAATAATAAAAAATTTCCCCAAGTTAAGATGCTTAAAAAAGATTAGATTAGAGTTAAATTTGGAAGGGCAGAAAACTTCTTTGTTGCAGCTTAATACTTAATATTATTAATTAATATTTTCCATAGGTTATACATTTGCTTAAGATAATTACTGGAAAGCTTGCCTAATTTTACTGATTTTAAAATTAGCTTTTTCTAGACAAAATCTCGCTTAAACTTAATTTAAATAATCTAATAAATTTCCCCAAGTTAATATGCTTAAAAAAGATTAGATTAGAGTTAAATTTGGAAGGGCAGAAAACTCCTTTGTTAAAGTTTAATATTTAATATTATTCGTTAATATTTTCCATAGAGGCAGAAGGTAAGGTAATTACTGGAAAGATTTCCTAATTTTACCCATTTTAAAATGACCTTTTTCTAGACAAAATAATGCTTAAGCTTAATTTAAATAATTATAATAAATTTCCCCAAGTTAAGATGCTTAAAAAAGATTAGATTAGAGTTAAATTTGGAAGGGCAGAAAACTTCTTTGTTGCAGCTTAATACTTAATATTATTAATTAATATTTTCCATAGGTTATACATTTGCTTAAGATAATTACTGGAAAGCTTGCCTAATTTTACTGATTTTAAAATTAGCTTTTTCTAGACAAAACCTCGCTTAAACTTAATTTAAATAATCTAATAAATTTCCCCAAGTTAATATGCTTAAAAAAGATTAGATTAGAGTTAAATTTGGAAGGGCAGAAAACTCCTTTGTTAAAGTTTAATATTTAATATTATTCGTTAATATTTTCCATAGAGGCAGAAGGTAAGGTAATTACTGGAAAGATTTCCTAATTTTACCCATTTTAAAATGACCTTTTTCTAGACAAAATAATGCTTAAGCTTAATTTAAATAATTATAATAAATTTCCCCAAGTTAAGATGCTTAAAAAAGATTAGATTAGAGTTGAATGTGGAAGGGCAGAAAACTCCTTTGTTGCAGTTTAATATTTAATATTATTTCTTAATATTTTCCATAGTGGAAGAAGGTAAGGTAATTACTGGAAAGATTTCCTAAATTTACCCATCTTAAAATTAGATTTTTCTAGACAAAAGAAGGCTTAAACTTAATTTAAAATAATCTAATAAATTTCCCAAAGCTAAGATGCTAAATTTGAAAGGACAGAAAACTCCTTTGTTGCAGCTTAATATTTAATACTATTCCTTAATATTTTCCATAGGTTGTACATTTGCTTAAGGTAATTGCTGAAAAGATTTCCTAGTTATACCCATCTTAAAATTAGTTTTTTCTAGACAAAATAATGCTTAAAATTAATTTAAATAATCTAATAAATTTCCCCAAGTTAAGATGCTTAAAAAAAATTAGATTAGAGTTAAATTTGGAAGGGCAGAAACTCCTTTGGAGCCAAACAAATCGCGGCATTTACCGCATTTGTAATCGCATTTGGGCGGCATCCTGGCTTCTGGCCAATTTGCCAGTTGCGGAAGGAGCCGTCATAAACTGAAAACTGAAACTGAAACTGAACCTGGCCAAGAGAAGCAGAGGATATCCGCTTACCCAGTTGGCAGCCAGCGACTACAACTAATTACTGTCCTCGAGCCGAGCCAAGAGCCAAATACAAATGAAATAAAAATCCAAATAAATTTCGATACGCATTAAAATCGAATCAATCATGGGGCTGAAGGCAGCCTGCCGGCTAGCATCCTGCAGGACATTGTTGCAGCCAGCGATTTGGCCAGTTTATTGGCGGTCATAATACACACACACACACACACTTACCTGGGCCGAGTTAAGCACTTTTGGCCATAAAAGCGAGGCATAAACCATCCAAATGGCCGGCAGCCGGCAGCCGGCGTGGGCAACCCTGCCAGCTGCTTACATAATTATGTGGATGCGGATGCGGATCCGGGACCCGCCAGCTGCGAGATGGGGCCAAGGAGCCAGGGGGGATGGGGGGGTGAGGGGTTTGGGCCAAGACAAATTGGCATAATGAAAACAGCTGGCGACGCCTTCGAGGGTCAGGCCAAATGCAAATGGCAAATGTCGCGTGTTCCTGCACATTTCACTTGTCGCCTGCTGGTCCTTGGTCCTTGGTCCTTCGAGCGGCGGGCCTCAGTGGTGCTGCTGGAAATTGTCTTCAAAAAATATAAAATAATGAAGGAGATATTCAAAATTAAGTAAAATATACTATTGAAATTAAAATAATAACCAGAAACTACAAGAAAAATATAAGTTTAATGTTATAAGTATAAGCAATAGGTTGGAACATAACTGGAACTCCTAATTACATGTCTTAAATTATTTTTAAGCATCGGAAAATATTACTTTAATTAATAAATAATTCCTAAAATAAGCACAGTGAATTTCCTTACAAGAAACCTATTTTTTTATTATTATATATAAATTATTTATAAATTTTTCCATAAGAAACTGCCAGCAGTATAAACAATAGGTTGGAACATAACTGAAACTCCAAATGACATGTTTTAATTATTTTTAAGCATCTGAAAATATTACTTTCATTAATAAAAAATCCCTAAAATAAGCACAGAGAATTCTCCTACAAGAAACCTATTTTTTGTATTATAATATATATATTATTTATACATTTTACCATAGGAAACTGCCAGCAGTATAAACAATAGGTTGGAATATAACTGAATGACATGTTTCAATTATTTTTAAGCATCTGAAAACATTTCTTTAAATAATAAAAAGTCCCTAAAATAAGCACAGTTAATACTCCCACAAGAAACCAATTTATTTTATTATTTTATATATATTATTTATAAATTTTACCACAAGAAACTGCCAGCACTGACTGCTCTCCTTGTCTGGCATTTTCCTTATTTCGAATTTGAATTTCGCATAACCCGTTTTTCCGGCGGGGCAGGAAGAGATGAGGAGGAGGAAGAGGTATCCTGGAAGCCGGACCACATATGGCCAGGACTGCATAAATTTCCGGCACACTTTCTGTGGCCAGATTCGAGATTCCGGATTCGAGGGCCCCGCCATCTTACCGGCAATGGCGATATCAAGCGAATTAGCATAGAAAACTGCAAATTTGAATTATGACCAGCGGCGGACCTGGAGCTGGAGCGGGAGAGGGAGCGGGAGGGGGAGCGGGAACGGGAGCAGCGGAAGACACAACAGCACAAGGAGGAGCATCAAGAGCAGCAGGGCCAAGGATCTGGAGCAGGAGCAGGAGCAGGAACAGGAGCGGGACCAAGACCAGGAGCAGCTGTTCCAGTCGCCTCTGTTGAGGCGGCAAAATGTATGCGATGCGTAATCAAAGTAGCTGGAAAAAACCACAAAAAACAGAAAAGCCCCGTACACAAAGAACTACAAGATAGATTTTTCCAAGGGTTATATCGAACACGAAGCAGGAAGCCCCTAACTGGCAGGAAATCTAATATAAAGTCTACATAAAAGCACACTAAGTGCACTAGATTTTTATTAACAAAATAAAGAAATAATAAAGACATTCATGGTGAAGAATATCTCACTTAAATATAGGTAGCTGTAATTAATTATATTTATAATTCTATTTAAAAGGAAGTCTAGAAAAAAGCAGGATTTAATATATTTTGTGCTCCCTTAAATGGACTTAATTTTAAACTATATTTTTATTCAGAAAATAAAGGAATAATGAAGACATTCACGGTGAAGAATATTACACTTAAATATAGGTAACTGTAATTAGTTATATTTATAATTCTATTTAAAAGAAAGTCTAAAAAAATCAGAATTTAATATATTTAGTGTTCCCTTGAACTTAATTTTAAACTATATTTTTATTAACAAAATAAAGGAATACTAAAGACACATAAATATAAGTAGCTGTGAGATATATATTTTTTCAGACGCTCGTAATTAATTCTGTTTAAATGGAAGAAAGTCTAGAACAAAACAGGATTTAATATATTTAGTGTTCCCTTAAATGAACTTAATTTTTAACAATATTTATATATATATATATATATATATAAAATATATATTTATATAACAAAATAAAGGAATAATAAAGACACTTAAATATAGGTAGTTTTGAATTATATATTTTTTCAGAG
>VNKC01001511.1:0-32747 GCA_008042775.1 Drosophila pectinifera | reverse complement strand
GAATTATATATTTTTTCAGAGGCTCGTAATTAATTCTATTTAAATGGAAGAAGTCTAGAAACAAGCAGAATTTAATATATTTAGTGTGAATTTAATAGATTAAAATNATTTAATAGATTAAAATAAACTTAATTTTAAACTATATTTTTATTAACAAAATACTAAAGACATTTAAATATAGGTAGCTGTGAGTTATATATTTTCTTAGACGCTCGTAATTAATTCTATTTAAATGAAAGAAAGTCTACAAAAAAGCAGAATTCAATATATTTAATGCTTTAATTTTAAATGCATTTAATTTAGGAATATATTAAGACCTAGATGTAAGCCAATAAACTGGGCTGGAAAGGGTAGCTAGCCCCATCAAGGGGGTGATTACCTTCGACACCTGGACAACTAGAGCTTTACACACCCTTAACGCCCTCCCCCACCGACGCACGACTGTTTGCATAATTCAGAGGGCTCACTGTAGAGGGAAAGCGGGCTCCATTTTCCATTCCATTTTCCCCCTTGCCATTTCCCCCGCTCTGCTTTTCCTTTTCGCTTTTCGCTTTTCCAATTTGCATGTGCATATGCACATATGCTGGCATTGAACTCTGACCACTGGCAGATCCACCTCCGCAGATCCACATCCACATCCACATCCTGTGCCGGTGCTGGTGCCTTTGCCTTTGCCTTTGCCTTTGGTGCTGCCTTTGCTGTTGCCTCTGCCTTTGCATCCCTTTTCCTGGAGCATCCCGAAGCATCGTGGCGCATCCTGGCGAGTCTAATGCGACTAATAGATCCTTGTTTGCCGAAAAGTTTGCGGCACACGGCACCCACTTGAGCCGAGTTCGCCTTGTTTGCCACTCCAGGCACCTCGCCCCAAGCTCCTCCTCGGCATCCTCCGCATCCTCGGCAAATACGTAATCAGTGAAATTTTCATGCGCATTTTTCCTGCCCCCCCCCCCCCCCCCCCCCCCCCGCNCTCGTCTCGGCAAATAAACGGCGCTCCTCCAAATACTTGGAATACGTTGCTCAATTTCCATAAACACGTGAGCAAATAGCACGTGTGCCCATGGGACAGGACTCGCTGCAGGAATCAGGGTCCTCCAAAAATCGGCAGCACACAAATAGAAAATATGCGGTTTATTGAACAATTATATTTTTGCAATCTTATTGTTATTATTTGGAGTATATTATATTATATATTATTATATTATTTGGAGTATAATATCTCTGTTTAATGCATGAGGTACTTTTGTATTTTTTTATTTAAATATTAAACAATTATATTTTTGTCATCTTAATTTCGGGATAATCATTATATGGAGCCTACAAAATATCTCTCTTTAATGCACAAGGTACTTGTATTTGTTTATTTAAATATTAAACAATTCTATTTTTGCCATCTTAATTTCGTGATATTATTATTTGGAGCCTACAAAATATCTCTTTTTAATGCATGAGGTACTTGTATTTATTCATTTAAAAATGTTTCATATTTATTTGTAGTATAAAATGTTAAGCCTTTAATTCTAATTATAATTTTAGTGCAAAGCAAAAAGCTAAGAAGAAATGATTCATAATTAAAACCAATATAAAACTACAGGACTTTTCTAGGTAAAACTTTTACAAACAACGTGGGTTTTTTTAACTTAAAGTTTAATCTAATTTTAGTTTACATTAAAGTTAGCTATTTAATACAAACCAATTTCTTTAGTATTAAGAAGCTTAGGAAGATTTTATGCAATTTATTTTGTCACTGCCAATGTTGTTTAAAATATATAAAAAATAAAATGGAATGTATAAAGCTACAGGACTTTTCTATGTAAAACTTTTACAAACAACGTGAGTTTATTAAACTTCAAGTTTAAGCTAATTTTAGTTTACTATAAAGCCAGATATTTAATACAAATCAATTTTTTTAGTATTAAGAAACTTAAGAGAATTTTATAAAATTTATTTAACCACTTTAAATGTTGCTTAAAATATATAAAAAATATATAAAAAATAAGAAGAAATCCTCCTATTTTTTTGGTGCATGAAAACCTGTCTGGGGCGAGGTTTCCCCCATGGCATTTGTTAACTATTGCCGACATTTGCTTGCGTAGGTGGCACATCGCAAGGAGCCCCTCCAGGATCTCGCCGCTCCCCCCTGCTCCTGTTTTTTGTATCCTGCCAAGCCGCCGCCGCCGCCGCCGCCTCTGTTTGAGTTTCGGTGCTGTAAAATGCGCCTCAAATTGATTTTTATTTATATTTCAAAGGGAAAACTTTTGTGCAGCTGTCGTCGTCGAGGAGCTTGTTGTTTTTCTTCGGCGTTTTCTGTTTTTGTTTTTATTTTTGTTATTGTTTTTATGTTTTTTTGCTGCTGTTGCTGCTGCTGCTGCTGCTGGCTTGCAGCTGCGACAAACTTGCGAATACGAGCCGCCAGTCAATATTTCATTACGTACTCCTCTCCACACACAACATCGAGTTAGTTATTCAGGGGGAAATCGGAAATCGGCGGGCGGGGGGAGCGGCACACAGCCCCAGGCATCGTCTACTATATAGCCTTCACGGCATGGATAAATAATCCAATAAATAATCCAATCAGCTAACAAAATGTATTTATGATTATGCCAGCCAGCGTTTGTTTTTCCCTTTTCTTATACTTTTAGTTAGAGGGAGAGGGAGATCTGGAATAGTACTCATGAGAGCTTTTCTTAACTGAAAAAATATTATTTAATTAATAAAAACTAATAACTATTATTATCTATTAACTTATATACTATTAACTGGGCCCCTCAGCCACACCTGTGGTTTCCATTCACAGTCCGATCATTTCCATCTGCGGTTGGGGCGAATTATGCAACCAGAAAATGTAACATGATTCGGCAAACGTAAGTGCACGGTGAGAAAAAGTGAGTGCCAGGGCTTCAAATGTTTATTATAAGTTTTAAAAAAATATAGCTTGTATTTAAATATAAATGTTAATGGGCTTTATTTACCTAACAACATGGTTATTTCACAAGAAACTTGATGTCACAGAGTTTGTATTGCGGGAGTTGAGTATTATGTTTAGCATAAATGCATATTAAATATTAAAATAAAATAAATATTACAAAATTCAAATGTTAATTATAAGTTGGAAAATATATAGCTTATATTTAAATATAAATAATGATGTGCTTTATTTACCCAAAAAAGTAGCTCTTTCACAAGAAACGTGATGTCAAAGAGTTTGTATTCCGGGAGTTAAGTATTATGTTTAGAATGCATATTAAATATTAAAATAAAATAAATATTAAAAAATTCAAATGTTAATTATAAGTTGGATAAAATATATATTGTATTTAAATATAAATAATGATGTGCTTTATTTACACAAAAACATGGTTCTTTCACAAAAAACGTGATGAGATTCGGGAGTCGAGTATTGTGTTTAGAAAAAATTCATATTAAATATTAACACAATAAATTAAATTAAATTAAAATAAAATAAAATTTAAATTATAAATTTAATTTAATAAAAAGGCTTACATATTTATGTTCCTTGTGTAGAAATCCAAGCAGGTAGCTCAGCTCAGCTCTCGGAGATCCGAGATCTGGGCCTTCATTTCGCCAGCAATCGCCGCCATGGAACGTTGGCAGAACCGCGTGGCCGTGGTGACTGGGGCCAGTTCGGGAATTGGAGCGGAGGTGGCCCGCCAGCTGGTCTCCGCCGGCCTGGTAGTGGTGGCCCTGGCCCGCCGCCTGGATCGCCTGGAGGAGCTGCGCCGGGAACTGCCGGAGGAGAGGCAGTCGCAGCTCCATGTGCGGCAGTGCGATGTCACCGATGTCCTGGCCGTGAACGCCGCCTTCGACGAGGTGATCCGGGAGCTGGGCGGCGTGGATATCCTGGTGAACAATGCCGGCCGGCTGTCCGGTGGCCAGCTGCTGACCCTGCCCTTGGACACCGTCCAGCAGGTCCTGCAGACGAACGTGATGGGCGTGGTCAACTGCACCCAGCGGGCCTTCGAGTCCATGAGGCAGCGCCAGGTCCCCGGCCATGTGGTGCTCATCAACAGCATCGTGGGCCATCACCTGTTCAATCCGCCGCCCGGGAGCCACCAGGAGCTCAACATGTATCCGGCCACCAAGCACGCGGTGACCGCTCTCGCCGAGGTCTTCCGCCAGGAGATGAGGGACTTCAAGACCCAGGTCAAGGTCACGGTGGGTGCCTATAGTATCTAGATATTTGCATTAATTAATCGTGATCCTTTTTCTTTTTTTTATATAATATTTATTTATTTTTAATATATTCCCCAGAGCATCAGTCCCGGACTGGTGGACACAGCAATGGTGCCGCAGGCCTACAAGTCGCTGCCCATGCTGCGGGCGGAGGATGTGGCCAGTGCCATCATGTATATCCTGGCCACCCCGCCGCATGTCCAGGTGCACGAGCTGACCATCAAGCCCATGGGCGAGCCCTTCTAGGATTCCTTTGTCCTGGCATATTGAATATTTAAGGCCAGAGCACTTATTCCTGAATAATTTGTGAAGTATCGAAGGCACTGCAATAAATACTTGTTGCATAAATATATAGACTCATGTTATAAAATATATGTGCTGGGAAATTATCAATGGTAACCGAATAAATCTAATGAAATAAAATAGAACAAAGGCATTTCAAGCTCTGAAGAATATAATAAATAAATATAACTCCCAATTAATTGTGTTAATAATTAGTTAGGCTGTTTTTTAATACTTAATTCTAGCTGAGAATCCCTTTCCTTAAGTTCTTGTCAAATATCTTTCTATATGCTGGGATTATGGTAACCAAATAAATTTAATAAAATAAAATATAACAAAGGCATTTAAAACTCTGAAGAATCTAAAAAATAAATATAAACCCTGATTAATTTTATTAATAATTAGCTAAGCAGTTTTTTAATACTTAATTCTAGCTGAGAGACCTCTCCTTAAGTTCTTGTCAGATACCTTTCTTAATGCTGGGTAATTATCAATGGTAATTAAATAAATTTAATAAAATAAAATATTACAAAGGCATTTAAGGCTCTGAAGAATATATTAAATAAATATATCCCCCAATTAATTGTGTTAATAATTAGCTAAGCAGTTTTTTAATACTTAATTCTAGCTGAGAAACCTTTCCTTAAGTTCTTGTCAGATATCTTTCTATATGCTGGGAAATTATCAATTAAAACCGAATAAATCTAATAAAATAAAATAGAAAGCTCTGAAGAATATAATAAATAAATAGAACCCTTAATTAATTGTGTTAATAATTAGCTAAGCAGTTTTTAAATACTTAATTCTAGCTGAGAAACCTTTCCCTAAGTTCTTGTCAGATATCTTTATATATTCTGGGAAATTATCAATGGTAACCAAATAAATCTAATAAAATAAAATATAACAAAGACATTTAAAGATCTGAAGAATATAATAAATAAATATAACCCTTAATTGATTGTGTTAATAAATAGCTAAGCAGTTTTTTTAGTACTTAATTCTAGCTGAGAAACCTTTCCTTAAGTTCTTGTCAGATATCTTTCTATATTCTGGGAAGTTATCAATTAAAACCGAATAAATCTAATAAAATAAAATAGAACAAAGACATTTAAAGCTCTGAAGATATATATAATAAATAAATATAATCCCAAATTAAATTTGTTAATAATTAGCTAGGCAGTTTTTTAATACTTAATTCTAGCTGAGAAAACTAGAAAGACTTTAAGCACGTGTCAGATATCTTTCTAAGGCGATTGTTTACTTAGTGTTTTTTTTTGTAGGCCTGCTATTGATTTATTACGCGGAAGCTTTGCAACTTTGTTTATAATTTTTGCGACCCGTTAAACTTAATCGTTAAACGCTTAAAAAGCCTCTTAATTGCCTCTTTAAATGCGGCTCATAGCGAATCGAGTCATGGGTTCACCGCTGGGCGGCTCAATTATTCATCTCACGTGTGAACGGCGCGCTGGGGCGGTTCGATTTTAAATAATTAAAAAATAGCCAAGTGCCTGGACAAGTTGGGATTGGGATTGGCGGCAATCGGGGTATATAAGTGGCCCAGTCGGGTACCATCTCAACTCAGTTGCGAGGAGGACACTGAGCCGGCCAGTTGGAACTTTAAATAATAATTCTAATCTAAACTAATTATTGTGAGTGTGGAAATTCATAAAAAAAAAAGATAATAATATAGGCTAAAGAGGAACCCCTCCCAGATGGAGCGCTGGCAGGATCGTGTGGCTGTGGTGACTGGGGCCAGTTCCGGCATTGGAGCCGCTCTCACCCGGCAGCTGGTGGGCGCCGGCCTGGTGGTGGTGGGTCTGGCCAGGAGGGTGGATCGCATGGAGGCCATCAAGGAGGAGCTGCCGGGAGAGCTGCAGTCCCGGCTGCACTGCATCCACTGCGATGTGGGGGACCTGGACTCGGTGACGGCCGCCTTTGACTGGATCGAGGAGCAGCTGGGGGGCTGTGACATCCTGGTGAACAATGCCGGCTGCCTGTTTCCCGGCCAGCTGCTCACCCTGGAGCTGGAGCATCTGCAGCAGACGCTCAATGTGAATCTCATGGGTGTCCTCCACTGCACCCGGCGGGCCGTGCGCTCCATGCGGCAGCGGGAGGTGGCGGGGCATGTGGTGCTCATCAATAGCCTCACCGGCCAGACGGTGATCAATCCGCCCGGCGAGGAGCAGCAGGTCCTCAACATGTATCCCCTGACCAAGCACGGCATCACCGCCATGCTCGAGGTCCTGCGGCAGGAGCTGCGGGCCTTCAAGACCCAGATCAAGGTCACGGTGAGTCGGTTAACTATATCTTTCTATTATATTTCATTGAAATTTAGAGATAAGTTTCTGATGGAAACCTGAAGAAGGAGTTAACTAGCAGTGGCCTCTCGAACTTTATCCTTTGGCAGAGCATCAGCCCGGGTGTCACCGATACCGAGATCCTGCCGGGAGGCTATGGCACGCTGCCGATGCTGAAGCCGGAGGACATCGCCGCCGGGATTATGTACGCCCTGGCCACCCCGCCCCACGTCCAGGTGCATCAGCTGACCATCAAGCCGCTGGGAGAGCCCTTCTAAGGCAGCCCTTCTAGACGGCATCCTGCATCCTTTTCAGCGAATACAGTGATGACTGAAATTGCGTTCTCTTTATTTGAAAATAACTTGCTACATTTTTCGGGGAGGGCAGGTAGACGTGTCACTTGCGGCAAACAGTCAAGAATGCCAGGGAAAAAAATAGAAAAGGGAAAATATATACGAAAATAAGTTAACATTAGCATGACAAACCGGGAGCAAAAGGAGCACCAGGAGCAGAAGGAGCAGCGATGGCAACAACAAGTCCTGGCAGCAAGGATGCTGATGATGGCTGAGCAGGTTGTGCGAGGGGCAGGAGCCGGAACAGGTGACGCGGCCACATCCGCATTCGCATCCGCCTTCGCGACTGCAGCAAGGACGCTCTCTGTCAATATTGAAAGCGTACGCGTTTGACATAAAATGTAATATAGTGGCACACACACCCAACTCACACACACACACACACACCGAAACACACACCCGCAACACACACACAACACAATCAAAGGGGAGGGTTCGGCTGGAAAGGTCGAGAGGTTTAGGAGCTATGCAAAGCAGCTACCGCGTAAAATGCACGCAAAGAAATGCATAAATGCACTCCCCAAACTCCTGCTTGGGAATTATAAGAAAAAGAGTGAGGAAAAAACTCTTTATTGCATTAATCTGGTGGCTCTATATAGAAGCTAATACTTTGATTTCTTGAAATATATATTCATATTGATCTAGGGAATTAATTACAAAGGCAATGCATGAGTTATAAAAGCTAATAAAAACAAGTTGCTCGCCTGGAACTAGCACTTGGGAATTATAAGAAAAAACGTAAGGAAAGACTGTCTATTGCATTGAGCTGGTGGCTCTATATAGAAGCTAATGCTTTGATTTCTTGAAATATATATTCATATTGACCTAGGGAATTACAAATGTTATGCTTGAGTTACAATAAAAAATAAATAACAAAATTAAGTTGCTCTCCCGGAACTAGCATTTGGAATCGATAAGAACTATTCGGAACAATAATGAAATAATAATAATATTTTTATTAATTAGACAAGCTTATAAAAGCAAGTTGTTCCCCGAACTAGCACTTGGGAATTATAAGAACTATTCGGAGCAATAATGAAAATAGTTTTAATATTATTATTAATTAGGTGAGCTAATAAAAGCAAGTTACTCTGCCGGAACTAACAATTGAGAATTATAAGAACTATGAGGAACAATAATGAAAATTATAATAATTTTATAATTAATTAGGTAAGCCCCTCTTTTTACCCATTGCATTCGCTCAGTGCACTTAACGGTGGCTTCGCATTTTGCATTTCATTTCGGCGGAGCAGCACATGGCACACATGGCGCATTCCAGGACGCCGCCTCCACCTTGGGCTAAGCCGGAGTCAGACAACTTTTATGACTTGCTCGCAAACAGGAGCAGAGGCAGGAGCAGGAGGAGTACCAGGACCAGTAACGGTAATGGTGATGCTTATGCTTATGCTTATGGTAACAGCAGCAACATCAGCGACAGCAGCAACATCGAACTCCGTTCCGCGTCACGCCAAGTTGTCAATGTTGCATATAAACACGGCGCTGTCAATGTTGCTGTTGCTGTTGCAGCAACTAATATTGTTGCAGCTACACAGGAACCTAAAAAATAAAAAATAATAAATATATATAATATATAATAATATATATAATAAATATATATATTATATATATAATATATAATTTAAAAGGAGCTTAAATATGAAATGAAAATAAACAAAAGCACAAAGACAAGAGTGTTAAGGCAGCTATGGGTCAGTATCAGTTTGTTAATTAGTCTTTTTACAATTACACATATATATTTAAGAGACTTTAACTCAAATCCCTTGACAGTTATTTCGCTCAGTGTTCAAACCAGGTCGTGTTGCTGCAGTTGCTGCAATATTGCTGGCGGAAAGTTGGAGGTTCAGATCGTTCGTTCCTTCGCTGGCTGGGAGAGTCCTTTGAAGATGTCTGTCAGGCATATAGAGCTAATAATGTCGCGGCTCCTTGCTGTCCCCGGCTTCGATTTTCCTTTGCGGGTTTTCCCAGGAAAACACGGCAGCTTATCCACTTGAGTCTGTCGCTTAAGGAGACTACAAGTAAATCGAGTTAAATTTTAATGCCAGTATTTATTTATTATTACACAATACTTGCTGCCTTTTCTATTCAATTAGTTAACTAATTTTCACTTACTTTAAGCTTTAAGCTTTAAGCTTTAAGCATTATATTCCTGCTCTTGACCTTCGATTTGGAGCGGAAGTGCCCGCGAGTTCGATTTCGATTCGCGCCTGTGGCTTGCGCCTGGCCACTTCCGGTCGTGTTCCATTTCCGTTTCCTCATCACGGTCACGCCTTAAAGTGTTTTCCTTGCTTCTGTTTTTCCCCGCATTTTCCCAGCTTTTTCTTATATTTTTCTTATGCCTTTTTTTTTTGTTTCCAGCGGAAGAAATTTATTTTGCACTCGACACTTGGACTTTTTCCTTTTGGCCCTCTTTGGGGTACCGCCCGAGGTCACAGGTCAACGAGGAGGGGAGGGGGGCAGGGGCAGTGGGCGGCGGCTGTTAGTGTTATGGCACTTATTAGTGGCCAGCTTCTAATTTGTTTTTAAATGTGTAACCCCAGGCAGTGTCACTTAAGTGGCTAAACTTTCACCTTTCTCCATGGCCTAAATAGGGAGAGCTGCTGGTCATTATTTGATATTAAATATATATATATATATAATATATAATATATATAATATATATGCTATAAATATATAGCTTAAATATATAGACTTTCTAGCATGAAGCTTATTAATAATCAGGATTCAGGTTGATAATTATTTAATTAATTAAATTTAATTAAATGAGAGCTACTCCATTTCCCCCTCTATGACATCCACGTAGTCGGAGACTACATCACTGTCTATCCTCACCAGGCTGTGGTTCCTCTTCAGCACGCACACCTCGAAGTGGGTCTGGCCCTGCCTGGCCACCTGGAGCAGGGCGCTAATGGCCAGCTTGATGGCCCTGAACCGGCTGCTTACCGCCTCCTCGCAGTACTCCGACTCCAGATACTCCTGGGCCGTCCGTCCGCAGCGACCGATGGCGGTGGCCGTGTACTCGTAGTAGTTGCCAGAGGGGTCGGTTTGGAACAGGCGCGGAGTGCGATCCGGATCAAAGCCGGCCAGGAGACAGGACACGCCAAAGGGACGGCAATCCGGGGCATGGGTATGCTTCAGCTGCAAATTGGCAATGTATCTGAGAGAGAAAGGAAACAAATCTGAATGATAAGCGAAGGGAAAGTGATAGGGAAAAGCCACTCCTACTTGGTGATGTGCTTGATGGTCACCGGCTGCTCTGCGACGGCATTGTGCCGCTGGCACTGGGTCCTGGCCCGATCGATCAGGAGGCGGGCGTCGGGCGTGAGGCCGGCATAGGACATCATTATGTTCCCGTCCACCGCAAAGATCCTGCGCGCCGAAGACTCCACCTGCTGCGGCATCAGAGTCTTCTGCTCCAAGGCCAGCACCACGCAGTTGTGGCCCCGCACCCCCACCGCCGTGGAGCCCCTCCTCACGCCGCTCTGGGCGTACTCCACTTGGAGCAGGCGGCCGCCGGGCGAGAAGATGGTCACAGCCTCATTCCTGCGCGGTCGCATTTTCTCTCTTTCTTTTCTCTTTCTCTAGAGAAAAAAAGCAGGAGAAAATTCAGCAGAAATCGAATCCTCAGGAACTTTTATTTCTGACAACCAGAAAATGGTTTTGAAGTTGGAAGCTTGGTTAGAGTGATTGTTGTTTTAATATTAGGCAGATTTTTTTGGGATTTTTATGCATTTTATTGAAATAATTATTCGAAGGTTGAGTTGGTTTATTTTAGTAACTTATAGAATGGTCAGACTATGTCTGAAAGTCTAGGAAAATTACAACAGTTTCATCTTTTAAAAGGATTTAAACTACAAAATAAATATATATAATTTATTATAAGAATATAATTATAAATAAATAACAAAATGATTACTAGAACATGAGGTTTCTTCTTGAGAAAATATGTTAAACGTTTTATCTTTTAAAAGGAATTAAATTACTAAATAAATATATATAATATACTATAAAAATATAGCAATAAATAAATAAAAAAGGGATTACTGGAGTAAGTGGTTTCTTCTTGAGAAAATATGTCAAACGATTCGTCTTTTAAAAGGATTTAAATTACTTAATAAATATGTATAAAATATTATAAAAATATAGTTATAAATAAATAAAAAAAAGGATTAGTGGAATAAGTGGTTTCTTCTTGAGAAAATATGTTAAATGTTTCATCTTTTAAAAGGATTTAAATTACTAAATAAATATGTATAAAATGTTATAAAAAAATAGTTTTAATTAAATAAAAAAAGGATTACTAGAATAAGTGGTTTCTTCTTGAGAAAATATTTTAAGTCTTCGATTTTTCTAACCCATTAGAAAAGCCTATTAGGGAGAGCTTCCTGCAAATCTGTGCGAGTCCTGGACTGGGCCTACTATATTCCATTTAAATTCAAATTACTAAATAAATATATATAATATATTATAAAAATGTAGCAATAAATAAATAACAAAAGGATTACTAGAATAAGTGGTTTCTCCTTGAGAAAATACTTTAGACCTTCGATTTTTCTAACCAATCTGAAAAGCCTATTAGGGAGAGCTTCCTGCAAATCTCAGCGAGTCCTGGACTGGGCCTACTATATTCTATTTAAATTCAAATTACAAAATAAATATATAAAATATATTACAAAAATATAGTATTGAGTAAACAACAAAAGGATTACTAAAATAAGTGGTTTCTTCTGGAGAAAATATTGTAACCTTCGATTTTTCTAACCAGCCTGAAAAGCCTATTAGGGAGAGCTTCCTGCAAATCTCAGCGAGTCCTGGGCTGGGCCTACTATATTCCATTTAAATTCAAATTGGCCACCGACCAGCCGCCAAAAGGGACCCAGACACACACACAGACACCTGGAGGAGGCCAGTCCCTGGCGAGGACCCGAAATTTGATCAAATTTCGGCTGCATACTTTGGGGCGCCAGCTTGGAATTTGCATTAAAATTGGGCGAGGCCAGGGGGAGGGGACATTACGCTAATCAGGACGTCGCGACGCGTCCTTGGACCTCATCCTGCCCAGCTTTCTGTTGCTGTTCTTCTTGTTTTTTTTTTTTGTTAATTTGTTGACACTTTTTCGGAGGGAACTCTCTCTGGCCCCGTCTGGAATCTTGATTGATTTGCCGCGACATTTTCGGCCCCAACACACTTTTCTCGCTGCCTTTTCCTGATTTTCCTGATTTTCCTCTGCCCGCTTCGAGGGCTAATTAACATAAAGCTGACAGTTTTTAATAAGTTGTTCGGAGGCGGCGGCGAGTCCTTCGAAGGAAGCAGGTGCCGCAAATGCATTTGATTGCCCCGAAATGTAGTAGTTGCCTTTTAATTAAAACTCCAATTCGACGACCCGAAATGCAGACCCAGCACGCCCGCGTCCTTATACCCAATTTCCCACGGCTTTTCCCCGGGGCGCACCCCGCACCCCGCACCCCGCCCCCGTCGGCGCATCTCCGGCGGCGGGGATTTCCCTCCACGCAAAGCTCTCAGCTGTGCGGTGACTCAATCACGCGGCTCACATCTCGCAGCGAAAATCTAATTAAACAGCTTCGTGGATGTCGTCCCCTCTCTCTCTCTCTCTCCCTCTCTCTCTCTCTCTCCGGGGAGAGGGGGGTCGCCTGTATCTGTAGCTCAAACTGTATCCACAGCTGTATCTGTGTATCTGTATATTTGTATCTGCAATAGGAGCTAGTTCGGTTACCATATTGGGTTGCTGTAGTTTTTAGGCATTACTTACCAGAAATTTACCTAAAAATAATATTAATAATAATAAAATAATAGGGGGTCGCCTGTATCTGTAGCTCAAACTGTATCCGCAGCTGTATCTGTATCTGTGTATCTGTATCTGCAATAGGAGCTAGTTCGGTTACCATTTTTGGTTGCTGTAGTTCTTAGGCCTTACTTGTCAGAAATTTACCTAAAAATAATATTAATAATATTAAAATAATAGGGGGTCGCCTGTATCTGTAGCTCAAACTGTGTCCGCAGCTGAAACTGTATCTGTATATGTATCTGTATCTGTGAATCTGTATCTGCAATAGGAGCTAGTTCGGTTACCATATTGGGTTGCTGTAGTTTATACGACTTACTTTCTGGCAAGTACATAAAAATAATATTGAAAAATATATATTCACATGATATTGATAGTAGAAAATCCTTTTTTAATATTTTTATACTTGCTTTGTATCTGTTAGTGTATTTGTAGCTAGTGTATCTGCATGGCTGCCTGGAAATTAGACTGGCTAACTTCTCCACCTGTTGAAATTAGGACTTTTCGCACTTGAATGAGTCTTAAAAATCGCTATTGGTCTCTATTTCCCCTTGTTCTCTACTGTAATTAATATAATAAATATATAATATATATATATATAATATAACTATATAAGATTATATATATATATATAAATAAAACTCCAGTAAATGTGAAATGTACAACATTTACTACAGTTTTATTTTACCAAAACGAATACCCATTAAACTATTTTTATAATTAGCTATCTGCATAGAAAACTCACCAAACCTTTGTTCATTTCACTTAAAAATATTGATTAAACTAAAAAACAATTTAGATAATAAGAGGAACTAACTTTTGTGTGTTTTCTTGTCCTGCTTTTGGGCCAAGACAAAGCCTCTCGCGTGCAGCTTTTCCGGTCTCTTTGCATTCCTTTCCAACTTGCATAATTTCCGGCGGGCTGGCTCGGCCCTCGCTTTCCCGCTTTTCCGCTGTCCCGCTTTCCCGCTTTCCCACTTTTCCGCTTCTCCACTGGCGTTGTCGCAGCGTCAACTAATTATAAAGTTGAGAGCGGAAACATTTACAAAACATTTAGCGAAAAATGCACATTTGCGAGAAAACGTGTGCGGACTCGGTAATAAGCGAGTTTGTACCGAAACTTGCTAACGAAATCAAAAGGCCAATCCCAGTTCGGTGGCACCACATCCCGCATCCTGAGTCCTGCAGGCTCCAGCTCCTCCACACGTAGTATGGAGCCAACCAGCCGGGCATGCAAATGCCTCCGTCCGGCGTCCGTCGTCAGGCGTCCGGCGACCGCCGACCGCAAACGAGCTCCGGCCAGGACTCCCATCCTTCTTCCTGGCCCAGCCTCACCCACACATCCCTCACTCACTCATGTGCACCCCGAGGGGGTGTGGGGGTCCTGGCATCAAACTTGGGAATACCCTGAGTCTTAAAAAGGAACCAGGATTCGTAAATAACGCACAGCGGGAGCGACTTAGGTGTACTTTCCCTTGAATAATTTATTTAGGCCATATTTAAAGCCATGTATGGCCTCTGGGAAGTGGCATACCCTCGGAAAGGGTATGGCCAGTGCTGCAGGGGGGAGTGGGGGGAGCCGCAGTGCCAGATAATAAATGTCAGCCAGGCTGAGACGTGGCCATCGTGGCTTATGGGCTTGCGACTTTTTAAACTGCGAGATTTCCCCAATCCGTAGTCGTAATCTCGCCATATGCGTGCAACGCACTCCTGCACTCTTTTTTCCTATTATTTTCCATTTGTTTTATTTTTCAGGCTGTTGCGAGATATAAAATTAAATACAGCAACGAATATAATGCGATTTAAACAAGGTTACTTGCCATAGTTATATATGTATAGTTAAAACCTCTACTATTTATTTTTCAAGCTCTCGAAAGGGAATCCCGACTGAAACCCAAAGGATACTTAATTCCTGCCAAGATACAATACCAATTTCTACATAATACTGGCTCTTACCACCTATTAAATTTGTTAGCTGGAATCTGACCCGGCCAGAAGGAGCCTCTTTACTGTCACGAGGATTTCCATTCGATGCTCATACCAGGTATCCGCAATTGCAGACGGGATTGTTATTAGACGACCATAAAATATATATAACTCTGAAGTGCTGCTCAATCGGCCGGGACTGGCCATCGCCCATTCCCCGGGAATGCATTACGAAATCACCAGCCACCTCGCCACCTCCACTTGGTTCTGCTCCAAGTAGTTGCGGCTAGAGATGGGTTCGTCCTTAAAAGGGTTCGTGGTTATTAGTTGCTTAATTAAATCATATATGAGAAGGTAGTTGGGTAAAGGAAAGTAAAGGAGGGGCTTGCAAAAGTCATACTTCTTCGAGTTTGAAAGGAGTTTGTGGGAATAAATAAAAAATGTATACGTTATTATAAATTAAGTCTTGGCTTGGGTACTATTTTATGTAAATCAAGAGCTATTCATAAACGGAGAGAGGTTGAGAGGTTGATAAATACAATATATTTATATATACTATTTATTTATACTATTTAATTGAGAATATATTTTAGAATATATAATATATTAATTAAAGAAACCACTTCATTGAGAATATATTTTAGAATACATAGAATATAGTATTTATAGGAACCTCTTAGTTGAGAATATATTTTAGAATAACTCATACAGAACTTATACTCTTAATTGAGAGTATATTTTATAATATACCATATAATAATTTTGAATATATTTTAAATTATATCATATAGTAATTGGGAATATATTTTAGAATATATTATATAGTAATTAAGAAACCTTATAGTTGAGAATATATCATATAGTATTTATACAAACCTCTTAATTGAGAATATATTTTAGAGTACATCATATAGTAATTGAGAATATATTTTAGAATATAACATATACTATTTATAGAAACCCCTTAACTTAGAATATATTTTAGAATATATCATATAGTAATTATAGAAACCTCTTAATTGAGAATATATTTTAGAATATATCATATAGTAATTATAGAAACCTCTTAAATGAGAATATATTTTAAAATACATCTTATAGTAATTAAGAAAATATTTTAGAAAACATCATAAATTATTAATAGAAACCTCATAATTGATAATATATTTTAAAATATAGTATTTATATAGTAATTATAGAAACCTCTTAGTTGAGAATATATTTTAGAATATATCTCATATACTATTTATAGAAACCTCTTAACCAAGAATATATATTAAAATACATCATATACTACTTACAGAAACCTTTTAATTCAGATTATATTGTAAAATACATCATATAGTTGTTATAGCAACCTCTTAATTGAGAATATATTTTAGAATACAACATATAGTATTTATAGAAACATCTAAAAATGGGAATATATTTTAAAATATATTATATAGTTTTTATAGCAACTTCTTTCGATATTTTTCCCCGGCACAAGAGGCACATCTCTAGGACCCCTTCGCTTCCATTGAAGCGTCCTGAAAGCGCCGACAATTCAGAGACATTACATTCTTTTCTATGTACATGTTATGCAATAAATAGTCCTGTTTTATAATAATCTAATGGCAATTGTGGGCGACAGTTCTCGTTGTCGTTCGCCGTTCGCCGTTCACCGCTCGCCGCTTGCCGCTCGTCGCTCGTCGTTCGCCGTTCGTCGCTCGCCGGCTGCCTTGTCTTATTCCCTTACCCCCCTCCCTCTTGGTGTCCATGTTTAGCCTTCTCCATTTCCCATTTCCCATTTCCCACTTGCCATTTTCCCAGGACTGCCTGTCGAACGTAAATGGCATGGAAAGTGTGGAAAGGCAGCCATGCACAGGAAGACCAGCTGAGTTGCAATAAGAACAGTAAAGATTTATTAAATTATTTAATAAAATTATTATTGTAATAAGCAAAAAGAATATTTAAAATTACAAATATTATTTAAAGCTTATATAATTAAATTAAGGTCTAAAAAAAATTCAAGATTTAACTGTGACTTTTGTAGGATTAAATGCAATCATTGCTTAAAATGTGTATGCTACAAATCCTCTGCCGAACTTTGGCTTAAAATTGTCTAAATAATTTCTACAGGCTTATTATTTATTTAAAATTACAAATACTATGTAAAGCTAATATAATTATATGATGTTCTTTAAACAATGTAAACTTTAACTATGACTTTTGTAGAATTAAATGCAATTATTACAATTACAATTTTTAAGCTACAAATCCTCTGTTGAACTTTGCCTTAAAATTGTCTAAATAATTTCTAGAGGCTTTATTATTTATTTAAAATTACAAATATTATGCAAAGCTAATATAATTAAGTTATGGTCCTTAAAAAAAAGCCAACCTTAACTGTGACTTTTATATAATTAAATATATTAATTGCTTAATATTGTTAAGCCACAAATCTTCTGCCGAACTTTGGCTTAAAATTGTCTAAATAATTTCTAGAGGTTCCCTCAACTTTTGTGGCCGTGTATGGGATATAAGTTGTAGGGGGAGTGGGGATGGGGGTCGTTAGTGACTGGACCTGCCACGCCTCCCTGAACACCGACCACCGCACTCTTGACATCAAAGAGAGCATCGCACTGCGACTATAATAAAAATGGCAACGAAATTATGCAATTAGTGGCGTAATATGAAGCACTTTACGGGCGCTGTGGGCGTTCTCGTTAATAAAGCTCCCCCGCCCGACTCCCTGCCCCTTCCGCTTTTCCGCATTTCCATTCCGGAAAAGTTTTCCCCCCCGCGCGCTGCCAAAAAAGAAGTCAGCAGCAGCCGCAGCAGTCAAGTTGTGATGATAACGATAATGAAGTGGCAGCAGCCCAAATGACGAAGAAATTGGACCACAGATTTATAGATAAGCCGCTGATGCTGAGAGCTTTATTGGCCATAAATGACTTTCGAATTTCGTTGGCCATTTCATTTCACAAATGGCCTTGTTTTCTCTTCGATTTAATAACGAAAATCTGGAGAGCCCTCAAAAGAGTTAAGCACCCCGAGAACATAATTGATTGTGCGGTTTTGTGGATATTATTCAGGTTCTTCCTTTAAGATATTATGGAAAATAATAAGGGTCCTTGATTTTGGCCAGAACTCTGGAGTCTCCTTAATTATGACCTCCTCGAGTCTTGTGAATAATTGCCCATGTTTGATAGCATTTTTCAGCGCCTAGAGCCCGCTTTTCCGCAAACGTGCGACCTCCAAATGGGGAAAACTGGGAAACTTGGCTGGGAAAACGGGGCAAGGCAAGGCAGCGCAGCGCAGCGAGCCAAGAAAATGCTGCAACAGGAGCAGGATGTAGACGCAATTTACGGTTCCTGCCCCTGCTTTCTTGGCCATGCCTTGCCCCAGTCCCACGAGTGTGTGTGTGTGTGTGTGCGGCAGTGTGTGTCCCGGGTGTGTGCCTGTCCCGGGCGTTTGAGTGTCTCGTATATTCAGGTAGCGCGTAACCTTGGCGTCGCCGCTTCTCCTTTTATTTTTTGTTCCCTTTGCTAATGCCGCTGCTGCTGGGGCTGAGGGGGTGTGGCAGTGCCAAGGGTGCAACAACCGCAACAACCCCCCCCCCCACTCAGAGGGAAAAAAGCAGCACAGCCACAAGCCCTCCACACATGTTCGTGCAAATACTTGGGAGTCGCAGGCCAGATAAGTGCACTGAGAACAAACTTGCAAACTAAGGAAATTACTAAAAAATAATATATGTAAAATATGGATAGAGAGAAAGAGAGAAAAAAGCTTAAGGGTAGAATACAGTGAAGAAAAAGGATACAGCATTTAATTTTCCAATAGTTTATTGCTGGGTTTTAAGGAGTTTTCTTTTACTGAAACTTTGATTTGCCAACTAACTTGATTTCTTTATTAAAAAAAATATATTCAAACGCTCTACTTTAAATTAAAAAATATGTTAATAAAATGCAATTATTAGTTATACAAATAATATAATTAAAGCAGCGGGCACTTGAAAAATACAATAAATAAAAATTTATCTAATATGTTACCTATAAGAACTATAAAATGTTGATATTTAGAAATTAAAAGCCTAACAACTCTAATTTAAATATATGAATATATATATTTCAAGCTATATAAAGGTCTGTGCTTTTTCCATGATTTGTATATATAAAAGAAGGATAAAGGATAGAGAGGAAAAAGCTAAAGGAAAGGATGAAAAAGCGATGAAAAAGGATACAGTATTTAATTTTCCAATAGATTATTGCTGGGTTTTAAGGAGTTTTCCTTTACTAAAATAAATTCTTAAAAATATTCTCAGGCGTCCTACTTTAAATTAAAAAATATGTTAATAAAATGCAGTTACTATTTTTGAAAATAATATAATTAAGGCAGCGAGAACTTGAAAAATACAATTAATAAAAATTAATCAAAACAACTACCAATAAGAACCATCAAATATTGATATTAAGAAATTAAAGGCCTAACAACTCAACTTTAAGTATACAAAGATATATATTTCAAGCTATATAAAGGCCTGTGATTTTTCCATGATTTGTATACAATACAGTATAGTCAGTATTTTCTGCCAGTGTACAATTAATTCGCTGTTGGTGAAAAAATGCCATAACATGAAGAGTGATATTCCACGCTCCAATTACGAGCAGTCGTGCCAGAGCCTCAGCCGCCAAAATGGAGGGAAAAAAAAGAAAAGTGCAGGCGGCGAAAAGGACGAACCTGCGTCCTAGCCAACCCCCCAACCCCCCCGCAGCCCCCTGTTGCCATGCGCTCATGTAACCAATGTCATCGTTATTTTTAACTTAATTTACATGCTTAACTAAAGTTGTCAGAAAATTATGTTGACGCATGCAGCTTTCAATTATGTTGCATACACGAGAGGACGCGTCAACGTCGGCGAGGGAGGGGTGTGTGCGGGTGTGTGTGTGTGTGTGTGTGTTAGGGGGGTGTGTGCGGGCAACATGGCGTATGAATTTTGGCCTGACATGTGCACATCATATTATCATAATTGCGGCGGAACGTACGTGAATAAACCAAATGAATGACAGCCGATGCATGAATGAATGCGCACGAGCACTGTGATTTGTATTCATTTGTTATTTCGCATTTCGAACGGGTATTTCGACTGCTGATCCAATAATGGGGAGGGGACTTCCCCTCGGTTAATCAAAGTCCCTGTAATTCGGTATCAATGAGCGGGTTGAAGAGCCCAAACTAACTAAACTAACTAACTAACTAGAGGCCTTACACTGGCAATTCACGGAAAGCTGAGTAAATAAATATTTAAATTTAAAAAAACATTACAATAATGTATGTATATAACCTTAACAACTCAATGAGGGTTCCTAACTCATATATCAACTGGTTTCTAATAAATACAATTAAGATAAGTTGGTTAAAGGTATTCATATTAATTAAATAAACTTATTTCTCGAGATTCCTTATTTTCCATTTTCCATTTTCAATAGTAAATTTTAGATTTAACACTAAATAACTCCCAAAAATGTACAAAATGTATAAAAATCCTTGATAAAAGGTATCTATATTAATTAAATATACTTATTTCTCCAGTTTCTTAATTTTCCATTGTTTTTCCTAGCCTTGTTTCCCTTTTTTCAATAGTATCTTATAGATTTAATAAATAAATATATTTATATATATATATATTAATAAATATCTCCCACAAATGTACAAAATATATTAAAATCGTTTATAAAAGGTATCTATATTAATTATAAATAATTTTATATATATATATAATAAAATAAACTGATATCTCGAGTTTCTTAATTTTTAATTGTTTTTCCCAGCATTTTTTCCTTATTTTCAATAGTATATTTTATATATAACACTAAATATATCCTAAAAATGTACAAAATGTATAAAAATCGTTGATAAAGGGTATCTATATTAATTAAATAAATTTTATTTCTCGACTTTCTACATTTTTTAATATTTTTCCCAGCCTTTTTTCCTTATTTTCATTAGTAACTTTTAGATTTAACAATAAATATATCATAAATATGTACAAAGTGTATATAAATCGTTGATAAAAGATATCTATTTTAATTAAATAAACTTATTTCAAGAGTTTCTAAATTTTCTCTTTTTTTTTCCCAGCCTTTATTCCTTATTTTCGATAGTAACTTTTAAATGTATCTATAAATATATCCCAAAAATGTGCAAAATGTATAACGATCATGGAGTAAATGTATCTAAAGTTACATCTATCAATGCCAAAGGGCTGGGACTGTGTGCCTCTTTAATGGCTGCCATTTGAGTGCATTTTCAGTTAACAAATGCTTTGGCATTTAACCTTCGACCCCTGCCCCCTGGCCAGGCCTGAACCGAAAATACTTTCCGTTTCATTTGCACTCGACACACATTCATCTTAATGGTCGGGGCAGACGCCTTTTTTGTATTTTTTGCTGTAATTTTTGGCCGCTCCTGTCTCCTGTCTCCTGTCCGAGCGTTGCCCTTTGGGCCGCAGCGCAGCGCGACAATTAAATTTAATAGCAAGGCAATTAACTCTTAATTTCTATTTTAGCCAGGCTTTTTTGCGACCTGCTTCGCGTTGGCTTTTTTTCAGCAACCTGCTGACCCATTGTCTTGGCCACTAAGCGGCAAATATTTTAGTTCTCTTCCAGCGGAGGGCCAAAAAAAAATAAAGAATAAAGGCAGGTTTCTGACTGCACTCGGAATATATATATCCTGGAATTGTTATTAATATTATAGAGATTTAAAAAAATATTTATGAAATATATTTGCTTACATTTAGAGACAGGTTTGCCTTAAGGGATTTATATATTTATTTATTTAGCTGCATTTTCTTTTCCCTTCCGCTGACATTATTATTTTCCCTCTGGCCAAAGGAAGCTGTCATAGCCCCTCGAGTCCTGTCTGTGTCCTGTAAGGGGTATCAAAAGCCAACACATACAAACAGAACCAACAGAACCGGCGGCAGAGGTCATTTTATTAATTAACCAGCTGGCAAAGTTGCGTCTCAGTCGGCCACCGGGGTCGGGAGGGTGGATCCGGATCCTGGCCCGGCTGATACACGACTGCCCTTTGCCACCTCCATTTGCCATTCCCCAAAGGATATCCCCCTGGCGCTTGACTAAAATGTGCGGCAAATTGCGTGAATTATTCCTCTGTGAGTGTGTGCCTGGGAAGGTGTTGGGCAAACAGGACGACCGAACGAGCGACAGGACCAAATTGAAATGAAATGAAATGCTTGGGTTCTCGCCGGGCCGACGACCCTTTGAATTACTTCATTAAATTTGCATATTAGGTGCGGATTTGGTTACATTTACCGCACTTTTTCACCGCCCTACGATAATGTTTTCACAGCACACAAACACAAGGGCATATATCTCTCCCTTTTTCCGCTTCGTCCTCGTCCTGGCACACAGATTGAATGAGAATAATGGGAATCCGCTTAATGGGCAGCCAGCGTCGCCGGCTAATGGACGTCATAAAGCGACCTCGAAGCCGGCAAGCTCCCAGCTATGGCACTCAGGTGCCACATATATACATATAGTGTATAAATAGGGTAGATATATATCGAGTAAAGTGTTGATCTGCTCACCGTAAAGTGCCAAAAGCGGCTTAGACCCGAACATCTGCTCCTTTGTTATATATTATAATGTTCCCTGTGGTTACTGTTTATAATAAAGCATTTAATTGTAAAAATGTACTAATAAGTACAGGCATTAAACCATTGAATCCTTGCAGCTTCGTCTAATATCTATATTCCGTCTATATATCCTTCAGCACGCCTGCTTCATTTAGTATCTGATTTAAGCTGATGCCGAGGTCCTTCCTTCGCGGCTCAATTACAGGAGGGCTTACAGTGATTGCTTTTGCTGGGCGAGCCTGTTGCTCCTGACACTTGGCAATTTGGATTATCCCCCCTGCCATGGAGATCAGCAAACACTTGATAATGCCACCATCTCCAGCCCCAGCTCCAGCTCCAGCTATATCACCTCTTGATCCTCCGCTAATCCGCAATCTCCTTGGCGCCGTTGGGCACCTGTTAAGTTCATGCTCCGTCTGCATGGCCAACGTCATTATCGCGGCCATAATCATCCGCCGGCGGGGGGAGGGGCAGAGGCCGAGGGAAGCCCATGGAAACCCTTGGAAAAGTGAAGGGAAAACCAAGGTGGCAACGGGTCGTAGGCCGCAGGTTCTCGCGGAGGAAGTGCGGCGGCCTAGACGGCGAAAAATTCAGCGACGTCGGGCCCGATGCCATAAATTAGAAAGTGTCAGGTTCGTTACGTAAATTACCTGGCCCATAAAAAGAGGAGCCCAAGGAGCCCAAGGAGTCCAAGGAGCCGAAGGATCCCAAGGACCAAGGACACAGGAGCGGAGCGTACGAAGCGAGGCGTGGCCAACGCATCCACAAAGCACACAGGAAGTTATCTATAACTTAAACTATAATCTTATTGAAGATATAACTTAGTTTAGTTATTAGATACTAAATAAATAAATATTAAATATTAAATAAATATATATTAAATACTTAAATATTAAATAGTAATTAAATATATATTTAGTACTTAGTATATATAAATATATAATTAAATAAGTAATAAATTCAAGAGCTCCACAAAGCACACAGGAAGTTATCAATAAACAAAAACTATAATCTAATTAAGGATATAATTTATTTTGATTAATAAATATTAAATAAATAAATATTAAATATTAAATAAATATATATTAAATACTTAAATATTAAATATTAAATAAATATATATTAAATATTTCTTAAATAAAAATATATAATTAAAAAAGTGATAAATTCCAGAGCTTGTATGTACTTAACTTTATATTTCAAATATAGCTAATAATAAGTTCATATTTATAGCATATATAATATATTTAATATTAAATACTTATCCTATAATTATTAACATTATTTTTACGCTCCCATATTTATTAGCCTCCATTTTTTCTGGCAGTGCATAAGCAGCGACAACAGCAACAGCGACAACGACAACGAATTAATGTCTTTTTATTTGCGCCTGGCGCGCCGAAAGGGCAAAAAGATTTGTCAAGGATATTTACGGCATGGCGGCAGCGGCGGCGGCGGCGTCGGCTTCCTCCCTATTCTCGTCCTGGTGTGGGCGTGGCCGAGCGTCTAGCGCGCTTTGCATGCTGGCGGAGGGCGCGGGGTGCGAGGGAAAAATAAATAAAGATGCTGACCCAGAAATAAAAATGAGATTAAGTGTGATTAACACGCTGCCGAGCTTAGACGCAGACTCCCGGCCTTCTTCCATATTTCCAATTTGCGGGTGTTTCTGTGTCGCTGCACAGCGAGAAATAATTGGAGGTAAAAAATTAATTAATCAGATATATAAATCTTAAATTTTGATTGAGATCTAAGCCATATTAAATATGCATCTACCTTTCTTGTGCAAGAATACTTATTTTGAGTTTAAAAAATATCTCCAGGCCTAATAATTTAATTGGATAATTTAGTTTAGAGTCTCCCCTCTTTGTAATTTATCTGCTCAATCTAATTTTTATCTAATTAATCAGATATATATTAAAGATACTTAAGTCTTAAATTTTGATTGAGATGTAAGCTATATTAAATATGCATCTACCTTTCTTGTGCAAAAATATTTATTTTGAGTTTAAAAAGTATCTCTAGGCTTAATATTTTAATTGAATAATTGGTTTTAGAGTCTCCCCTCTTTGGAATTTAACTGCAAGGACTTGCCACTTAACTCTACTTTATTTTTACAGTGTGTTCTATTTTTTATGTATTTTTTTTTTGTGTTGGCATTAGCCGCATTATGCATTATTTTCGCTTTCACAACTCGAAAAGGAAAGGCGAAGAGCGCGCTAAAAGGAAGGCCGGCAAGGACAAGATACTCGTAGATTAGAAAAAAACAAAAGGCTCCCGATTCCGCCATGGCATCATCATCATCATCTCCGCCATGTCCTGTATCCTTCGGCTGAGGCGAGGGGCAGGGTGTAATTTATGTAGTTACAACTTGATTTGCATAAAGCGAACATTTACTTTTTAATTAGGTGTAAAATTTATGCACTTCACTTTCATTTTGGCCCGCTCTGCCTTTGTATTAATTCCTTTCAACTGACCCCCAGCCGAGGTCCTTGCCGGCGGGGACAAAGTGCGATTTAGTTCTCGACTTTTGCTTTAGTTTAGTTTCTTTTTTGTTCCCTTTTTTTTCTTCCTTTAACAAGGATCTTGAACTCGAGTGGCGAGAGTTACCGGCAATCGATGATAATGATGCCTGCGACACTTTGTTGTATTCTCAATTGATCTTTGCCAGAGTAGTTCAAGGAGTTGAAGTCGTGTCCTCGTCCTGGCTATTAGCCTAAGTCCCTGTGTAGCTTTATCTACCATATTTTCACTAAGTTTAAACTGCTTAAATGCCGCGAATTGGCCCTAAATGCGATATATATACATAGCTCTCGGCGGGGGACTCAACTTAAGCGGGCTGAGGCTTCGATTTCTATTCCGAATCCGATTCCGCCGATGTAGGAATACGGATTACTCGGTGTCTGGCCTCAGCACGTCCATCGACCCAGGCAAAATCCCTGCTGCAGTCCCAGTATCAATCCGAATCCCAATCCCAATCCCAGCACCAGGACCAGGACCAGTCCCAGCCCACTTTTATATCGCCGGCGTTGGCATGTGGAAATACTTTTGGGCGGGCAGTTAATCGGTGACTTACTCTTCCACCTGGCGAGGGATTCTCCTCGTTCTTCATTCTTCCTTTTAGGGCTGAACTCCTCCTCCTTCTCCTCCCTTTCCTTTCCTTTTTTTTGGGCCCAGCCTGGTTGGAGTAGTGTGAACGTGCCCGTGCCACAAGGCCCACTTAATGCAGCACACTGAGGTGCGATAAGGAATTTTCTAGATTTCTTTGGCCGCCACACACTCGTTCACAGGAGAGTGATGTCTGGGGATACAGGGAGATCCAAGGATCAAAGAAAGGTATCCTTCAAGTTTACAAAAAAAAAAAAAGAGTAAGTAGGAGATCCAGAGATCACAGAAAGGTATCCTTGAAGTTCACAATAAAATGTAAACCTTGGACTTTGGGTCGTATACTGAATATTTATATATTACTTCGGTTTTTTCAAAAACAAAATTTGGTTACATTACTTATAATATTTATTGATGTTTTTAGCTTAATATTAAGCACTTAAAAAGAGGGTCCTTGGAGGCCAAACTGAGGCACCCTGTGTCCTTATTCGAATGCGTCTCGGCTTTTATTTTCGTTTCCTTTATTCAGTGGCAACTTTTGTAGCTGGGGCTGCTGCCTTCTGTGTGTTGTTCGTGTGCGCATTTCAGTGCCAACAACTGTCAATCTTTCCGCCAGATGAAGCCTCCCAGCTCCCCAGTTGCACACCTTATTTTCCAGCCCCTCCTGCCCCTCTCTCCCTCTTAGCCTTTCCCAGGACCTCGCCTCACCTCGCCCGTTCTGGCCTCCATCACTTATCCGCCATGTGGTCGTGTGTTTTGATACACATATTGTATCGTTTTGCGGCAGAAGCCAGTTCAGTTCAGTTCTCTACGTGAGCAGGTGAGAGGGGGCTTATTTTCTTAGGGGGGTGTGGGGGTCGGAGGATGCCCCCAAGGGGGTGGCCGAAAGGGAGGTCCTTCGTACGGCATAAGTGCCTGTATAAAAGAAGTCGACATTTATTTGCGAGCATGTTGTAAATTGTAAATTACATTCCTAATCTTTGGAAGGCCGCTGATGCACACACACACACACACACACAGACACAGCGACTTTCCTCTTATTTTCCTCTCCACTCCTGCTCGCTTTTCCTCGAATTCCTCGCTTTTCCGCCCCCTGCCAAACATTTTCCCAAATGACGCACAAATAGACAGCCGGCGAGGCGCAGGCACGCACTTTTGCTCATTTATGTTTTAAATTTCATTTCCAGACAATGGCGAGGTGGGGAGCGGAGGCGGAGGCGGGGCGGCGGCGCTGAAAAGTCGGGGAAATCCGTCGCTGGAAAATTCAAGGCAAGTCAAGACGAGTGGAGAGTGCAAAGTAAAGTATAGGGACACGGGAAAGTTACAATTTAGACGCCCAACTTCAGACGTCGTTGTGCTTAATGCTTTGGGGACTTTTGTGCTTGCCTTGATTTGTGTGTGTGAGTACACAGAGAGAAAAATTATAAGATATATTAAGCCATAGATTTGATAAAAGGTAGTTTTTGAATATTTCTTCTAGGCTTTTTTTAAGATTTCTGTGGCTTTAAAGCTATTTTTAAAGTATTTCGAACTAAGCTTAGGAATTAGTGTTTATTTATAATTTATTATTTATTAAAGGAGTTATTTAGAATATAGGGTATGAATTTTATTTTAATATAAAATATTAATAATAATATTTCAGTGATAAATATAATTATTTACAGATCATTTCCGCTTTACTTTGATATTTCTTAGAATGAGTGTTTAGTTATTTTATTATTTATTAAATAAATAATCTAGAATGTAGGGAAAGAATTTTATTGTAATATAAAATATTAAATATTAAATATAAAATATTAATATTAATATATCAGTGATAAATATAATTATTTACAGATAATTTCCGCTTAACTTATATATTTCTAAACCAAATATAGTCTAATACTTAATTTTACTCTATAACTACATAAGAATTTTTATATATTTAACTATATAAGAAAGCTTAAGCATTTGTTTTATTTATTTAAGAGCCCCCTTCTTTTCTGCCAGTGCCTGTGTATGCCTTGCGTGTGTGTGTGTGGGATGGATGTCGCTTAAAAATCTGCTACAGTGACAATGTCACGTTTTGTGTTAATTTAATTACAAGAAACCATTTGTAAATATTACGACGTGATTTGCAAAGGCACGCATGTTAACCAGAATTTTCCAGCGCCCCGGCCGCCCCCATTATTTAGCCACGCCCTCCCTCTGAGAGTTCCGTGAAAATTATATATAATTTTCAAGCATTTTCATTTGCATTTGCAATTCATACGCACACATACACACACACACGCCTTCGCGCAGTTTGCTTGCATACTTTTTTGGGCAAGAGCCCCGCCGCCCCCCTCTGCTCGACAAGCTAAATAAATTCCCTTTGCCGCTGAGTCTGCTGTGCAGCGCAACATGTTGCCAAGGCGAGAGCCGGCTCAGACACATGTTGCCGCTGCTGAATATGTTGCGGAAGGTCAGGCAGTAGAGCCGAAGAGAGCCTGTTCCTATTTGTTGTTAAATTAAGTAAGTAAATTAGATAGGTATTAACAAAATATGAAAAATATTAGTACTAGAGTTGGGGAATTTTTTATAATTTTTGTAACTATTTTAATTAATTTTTAGTTCAGTTCAGAGGCCTATAAAAAGTACGTAAAGGTAAGCTTAGAAAGAGTATTTTATATTTATATAATTATATATAATATTATAGAAACTAAAACAAAATATGAAAAATATTAGTACTAGAGTTGGGGAATTTTTTTAAACTATTTTAATTAATTTTTAGTTCAGTTCAGAGGCCAGTAAAAAGTAAATCAAGAAAGGAAAAATCAGAGAGGGAATATTATATTAATTTAATTATATATAATATTATTTAAAGTAATAAGTAAACTAAAAATTAATTTTAAGGCTAATTAAATATTATACAAGCTGATTTTTCCCTTGAAATATTATTCATAAGGCTTTTCTCTCCTATATAATATAATAACTAAACTAAAAATTAATTTTAATGCCAACTATAAATATTATACAAGCTGTTTTTCCCATGAAATATTATTCATAAGGTTTTTTTTCTCATATATAATATAATAACTGAACTAAAAATTAATTTTAATGCCTAATAAAATATTAATTTTTCCTTGAAATATTATTCATAAGGCTTTTCTCCTTGATGTTATCATTATTTAAATGCAATTAACACTCATATTTCATCCCCAACTTGCTTTGTTTATGTCAAATTGCAAGACATCTATTTTCTGTCAATATATATACATAAAGTCAGTTATTTTTGTATTTTTGCTAATCGGTGGGAATCCCCTGAGAGTCCCCAGGACTCCCCAGCCCCCACACCCCCGCCGAACCCGATAGGGCCGCGGCAATTAAGAGGCCGCGGAGTTCAATTGGCTATAAAACACAATTTGCATTGATGGGCGCCGGCGGCTTAGGCGGCGGACTTACGGAAGTCACACGTGATGAATCAGAGCGATATATGTAAGGGGTATAGGTACTGTCGCATATCCCCGGGGGATTAACTTGTGTGTTGTGCAATTACTCACTCAGGGAAGCACCCCAGCCTGCACTTTGGCCCGCCGCGCCTATTACTTTTGCTAATGGCCAGCAATTTCAGGTGGGCGTACTCGAACTGGATCCTGCACTCCTTTCGGCAGAAGGACTCCTCCTTGCACTCGTTCTCCGCACTAAAATCCGGGTCTAAACACTTAGATTAAACAGCCGCCAGCGCACTGGGGGCAATCCATTTCAGTGCCTGCTCCGAGTGCAGCAGCGTGACAGGTGGCCCTCCTGTAACCTGTTTCCCATTTTTCCCCATCCTCGTCCTGTTTTCCACCCATTTTCCGAGCTGACTGCGGCCACTCCCCGAATTTCCGAGCTGGATTAAGGTGAAAAATAAGAAAGGATTAGACATTTGCTCTTTGCGGGATATTCATCTCAGGCACTCAAAGGGGATTTTTCGAACTAAATATTTTACTTATTTATATACAGCCATTCCTTGCCAGACTAGAAAGTAAAGATAAAGTCTTGGAAACAAAATTTAAACAATTAATTCAGTGTATATTTTGCTAAACCTCATTCAGATTTGTGGTTATATCTAGAAAGTAGGTCGGAAAAGATCTCTAATATATACCTAAAGCCAGAGAACTCTCCCTCATCACCTGCTGCTGGTCCACCTGGGATTCCACCTTCCCCTTTGGAGTGATTTCCTTTCCAGTCAAGGTGACTATAGACAGGGTCCTGTTCCTCTCGGGAAGCTGCACTTTCCTCCTGGACTTTGTTCCCTTGGGAACGTACTTGTAGCTTTTAAGAAGACCCAGCTGGCGAAAGTCCTTCATCAAGTTCGAGGTCTTCCAGCTTTATATGAGGAGGGTATTATCCCCCTTTAATTACTGGATGTTTTCTACAGCTTTCTTATTAATTTATATATCACAAATAAGATATTTTGCAGCTTTAAAGTTTAGGAATTTATGGAGAATTTATTTATACAGTTAGGCTAAGATTCTTAAGGCCAAAAATAGCAATTACATTTAAATTGGCCATTGGAGTTAAGATAGTTAGGACCAGTTTGGCATCCTAAAAGTTAGACAAAAATCTCTATTTAATATTGTTATTTTTAATCAAGTATTTGATATTAAATTGGCAATTTTCTGATTTGATTTTTAAGCATGTTTAGTATGCTTTTCTGATATCCTCCAGATGACTCCATTTATACAATTACTATTAATTAAATTTGTGTTTAATTTAGGACTTAAATAAGAGAACGACTTAATGTTTCTTTAATAGTTGATAATAATAAATATATACAAATATATCTTCGTTAAACTTTTTTAGGGAATATGTATATATACTCGTATATAAAGGGATCGTTTTAATGTTTCTTTAAAACAGTTAATAATAATAAATATATAAAAATATTTTATTTACGGGGTTTCGTGGCTTCTTCGTTAAACTTTCTAGGGAATATGTATATATACTCGTATATATACCCACTAAAGGGGACCACGCCCTCAAGACCTTGTCAAGGAATCGGCTTTAGTTCGGTTTTGGTTTTCCTCGAGCTGAAGGGAGTCGGGGAAGGGCTGGAATCTGGGCTGGGATTGATTTTCTTGGTTTTCGTAATCAAAAGTTTTGTTCCCACGGCGCGTTTACACTGATTTCCCAGCCAAACACACACACACCCAGCCACACACACACTCGCACACACACACACACACGAAAAGCTTAATTTGCTGCAGTTTGGCAGGGGGGAAGAGGGGAGGCGCTGCGAGGAAGACGATGTCGCGTCGCTGGGAGTATAATAAATTTTTGTGTGTTACCAACACTCTGACAAATTAATTAAAATGATTGGCCTGCTCCAGGAGGCGGAGGAGGAGGATGCTCCACGTCCCAGGCTCACTTTCGGGGGACCTCTCGTCCCCCGTCACGTTTATGTAGATAAGGATGCGATGGACGTCGCCTGCTGCGGCCGGGAAGGGGAGCCGGGAGTCGGTAGCCTCCCGAAGGGGCTGGCTCGGAGTTCTCACATTGGCGACGTGTCGCTCGCAATTAGCAAAGTAAGCTTAATGTGGTTTCACTTGAATTACTTACGAGTGTTACAAGGGGGAGGTCCTGGGAGCAGGCAGCTTACCAACCAGCCAGGACTCTGCCTCATTCCCATCCTCATCACTGGCGACGTGCTGGCAAATGCAAGTTCATTTATTTTACTCAAATTTCAAACTGCAACCGATGCACTTGCCACTTGCCACTTGGCGCTGGGGGCGTGGCTGCCATATGCTCATCGATTCCGGGCTGCCCAGGGAAACTCCTCCTGAAGAGAAGACGCAATTTAAGTTGGATATATATATTATAGCACAAATAGGGGTAAAGATCAGGCTAGTCAGGTAGCAGGACCTCTAGATCTTTGCCGAAATTCCTGATGTAATGAGCTGTGACTTCGAGTATCTCTCAGAGACCCTTTCCCTGGGAAAGCCAAGGAAAATCCAGAGATAATCAGTGCAGTTCTCTCACGCCCCCGTATCACTTTTCGATCTGGAGAAGCGTTAAAATTGTTAAAGGGCAAATGACAAGTGCAAACAGAGCTCGAGGGGCAGTTGGGAGAAGTTCAGCTGCGATATGGATATATATACCCGGCTCCATGTGCAAGCATATATATATATCGGTATGCAGACGAGGGAGCTCCAAGTGGGAAGTGGCAAGTGGCAAGTGGCAAGTGGAAAGTGGAAAGTCCTCTTCATTAAGGCGTTGTCAAGCCGGCAAAAAGTGGGCGTGGCCTGGCGGCAAAACCGAAGCAAATGAAACACGTAACGGGGGAAAAAGTTGTGTGTCCAAATTGCAAACGTGCAGACAGGCAAGGGGCAAGGGGCGAGGGGTGCATGGAAAATGGCTGTGGAAAAGTCTCCCATCCACTTTCGGCGTTTAAGAAAAATGTCTGCCCTTGTCGTGTGTCATTGTTGCTCCTGCATGCATAATGGCACAAGGAAAAAAATATAATAAAATAACCCAGAAAATAAAGGACGAGCCAAGTGCACTTGGGCGACAATTAGAAGAATTTTCACCATTTTATTCGTTGCATCAGGAAAACTCGGGCGCACAACTGACACGACAAATGAATGTAATTGTGTGTGACACTTTCCCCCCCACACACACACAGCACACACACATAGTACTCTTCCCCTTAACAAAAGCAAATAATTTGTTATGGCTTAACGGTCTCGCTTAAATTGATATAAAGGTCAAGAGTGTCCCCCGGTGGGCTCCGGGAGTGATGTGCCGCTGTCTCCGCAGCCTCCCAGAAATCTCCTCGGGAAGCCAGCCATGAAGCCCGGCGGCTGATGAGCATAATGGCAGGCAGCGAGCTCTGGAAACGAGGCCACTTCGTTGCCCAACCTGAACCTCAGTGGCCTACCACGCACAGGCATTCATTTCGGATGTGGCACAGAGGTGGGATGCACTGCGAGAAAAGCAGCATTTCTTGGAGACCAAGTTCGGGAGGAAACAAATCTCTAGGTTTTTCTTTGCCATAATTTTTAAAGAATTTTTAATCTAATTTTTTGTAACTTTTTTGGTTCTCCAAGACGCCCTAGCTTCCTTGGAATATATATATAATAATATAATAATATCTATATATATAATATTAGTATAAAATATATATATATATA